>JACGAQ010000982.1:0-77666 GCA_014119065.1 Orius insidiosus
TTTTTGAAAAATTTCGGTTTTTTTTGCTTTTTTTTTTTTTTTATTTTTTTTCAAGTTCTTTTTTTGAAAATTTTTTTAAGTGTCAAGTAGAAATAATGGGCTTTCGCCTACGGATGTGCCTCTCTTAATGGTAGAAGTGCGAAATTTCTCCCTACTAAAAAAAATATAATTAAAAAGTGGCAATTTTTTACCAAAAATTCGTAAAATATAAGGGTAATTGGTGAAAATCGGCCGCAGAATTTTTTAAAATTTCAAACAGACATCAGTATCTCGGCCATTTTTCGAAATTCAAATCGCCCTCGTTACATTCTTCTTCACCGGCTAAAGAAATTTGTGAAAATTGTGTGAAAACTGTGATGATGCTACGGCCGGCCGGCACCACAGACAAGTTGAGACGTTAAAGATCAATATTCGTTTTGACCTCCGGTCTGGAAGACCCTTCCCAAAAACCCTACGTGGAGGGTATCACAATACTTCTTTAAGGAAGTTAAAAACGAGTCGAAAAAAAAAGCCCCAATGGATTCGAATAAGCGAATTTTAATCCCCAAGGCTCTACCAACTGAGCTATGGACGGCATTTGTATTGATCTTTCGACCTTGGTTTTCACATGTTTTCCAAACTTCTTACACTTTTTTTCCGTATTTTTAATGCCAAGGAAGACAGGTTGACACGGTGGTGAACATGAAAATTGAGGCCTTGAAGTTTTTAAGGGGCGCCAGCACACAGGACTGGAAGTCCCTTTCCGAATACCGTATTGGAGGGTAATTCAATATCTTTCTTTTAGAAAATTAATAATTTTCACCTAAATCCTCGTGTCAAAAAAAAATTTAAAAAATAAAAAGCCCCTTTTTAATATTATCCTTGTCATGAAGAAAAGGGCGAAAATAAATTTAATATTCCCAGAAAACGGAGCGTTTAAGATTGAGAAAAGGTCGAAATTTGAATTGAGTCAAGAGTAATCCAATATTTGAAATAAACATGAGAGAAAAGGTCTTTATAGGAAGACGAGTGGGAAAAGAGGGCGGGCGCTCGACTTCAAATGAAACGAATCTTGAAATGGGAAAGGACATTATCATGTATAGAAAGGGGCGAAAAGGGGGCTCCCCAAAAAGGAATTATTACAACTATCATCATTATTCAATTTCCCATTTAAAAGAGAATTTATTTCTCCTTGGCTTCAATCTCCCTAACGAGATAAATTTTATCCACATCGGTAAATGAAGGTGTATAAATTACAATTAAAGCATTAAACTAGAAAGAATGACCGTTTCAAAATGTAAGAACCGTTTGGGGGTTAAGGGTAGTAAGGGGAGCCGTTAAAAGATTGCCATCATAAACCCGTCTCAACCATCTTTACCGTTGTGTATGTGAAGGACAATGCCATCTAACATTCAGGTGCCCCTTTTAATCTAACAATAAGCGCGGGGGCCAGATTAGGTTTAATCGTCTTCACTTATAACCTAAAAGAAGTCTCTACTCAAGTATTTTTTTATGAGCAATTTACTTTGATTGTGTTTACTTTACGTCATATTCGGGCTATTTATATCAATAAAATTTCCCTGGATTTCCGCCCATTTTATCAGATAATTGGAATAGGTGATGGTAATCTTGACAAGTTGATGCATTTCGGTGATCTTTGAAACCTTTACTTCTTTATAACCCCAAAAGAAAACAAGGTAGAAAAAATGAAAGTCATCGCCTAGCGAGCCTTACGGAACGGGCGAGAACATCCCGAAGTTCTCCCTACTATTTTTTTTTTTAAACTTCCTAAAGAAGTTATGTGATACTCGACGTCGGGTTTTTGGGGAAGGGTCTTCCAGACCCCGGAGGGTCAATTCGAATATTGATCTTTCCCGATCTCAACTTTGTCTGTGGTGCCGGCCGGGACGTAGCATTTTTTCCGGGAAACTTTACGGCCACAGTTTTGCGATTTCACCAATCACAATTATGTACTCCTATATTTTTAAGAATTTTTGGCATAAAAAAATGCCAAAATCATTACTTAATTATCATTTTAGTAGGGAGAAATTCCATACTTCCACGCCTAACGAGAGGGCAAAAATATGCGCAAAAATCCCATTATTTCTACCTTGATACTTAAAAAAAGTTTCGAAAAAAAGAACTTAGAAATTTTTTAGGAAAAAAAAGCGCAAATTTGAAAAAAAAAAATTAAAAAAAAGCTCAAATTTTTGAAAAAAAAAACTCGGAAAATTTTTGAAAAAAACTCGGAAATTTTAAAAAAACTCGGAAAATTTTTGGAAAAAAAAAACTCGGAAAATTTTTCAAAAAAAAACTCGGAAATTTTTCCAAAAAAACTCGGAAAATTTTGGAAAAAAAAACTCGGAAATTTTGGAAAAAAAAAACTCGGAAAATTTTTCCAAAAAAAACTCGGAACAATTTCCAAAAAAAATCGGAAAATTTTTCAAAAAAAATCCCCTCCGTTATACTTCCCCTCCGTTGTACTTCCCCTCCGTGTACTTCCCCTCCTATATACCCTCCGTTATACTTCCCCTATATTGTTACTTCTCTTTAAGGAAGTTTTCGTTGGAAGCTCTTGAAACCAGTACTTTTTTTTTCGGACCAATAGTACGGTTGTAGCGCATTAACAAACTTTAGAAAGTCAGATCTCCGCCATTTTTTCGATTTAAGATTACTAGAAAGAAGATTCTGATTCTGCCTATTAATCACTGTGGGGAACGGTTGTTCTTCTCTACCTTCCCGCATTTCGGACAAGTGCTGTCATATATAGGACACGAAATAGTTCACATAATGAGATTACAAGATCGAGTCTATTAATAATATCTATTTACAGGCAGTTTTCAACATTCAAGGGATTAAATAACTTTGTTTTGAAAAATTCAATTCCAGTGAAGCGAAAATTCAATTTAAAAACTAAATTCACTTTCAAACATGATTTATTACCGTGAATCTAATCTCTACAGTATTTTCTCGACTGAAAATAAACGGTTTGTTTTATGACCAATAGACGTTTTGATTTGTGACAATCCTTTCCCACCCCGCCACATATTCCTGTAATTTATTACAATAAAAATCCCGTATTTTCACTCTTTTATTATTATAGGCCCAGATTTAGGAAAATCGTTTCGATATCCTATTGAGAGAACAACGACTTCTCTGTGCCAAAAAAATCTTTATTAACTTCCTCAAAAAGAAATGTTATTGTGATATACTCTGAGACGATTTTCGGTAATTTGGGTGCCTATATGGTCGCCTCTTCCCCACATTACGCCGAATGCGGATGACGACACTTCTTGTGTTCTCTTTCGCCAGCAGCTAAACAATAATCCATTTCGCAAGAAATAAAAAAATGTTAAACAATTTAGTTGTAATAAATAAGAATGACAATTGAAAGATTTCAAAGGAAACCGCATTGCAGAAGCTTTATTGTTACCTACTTTTATTTTTTTACTTCTTGTTCCTTCAACGTTATTCGATATAACTCATCAAGAGAAGGGAATGGGATGAGAGAAGAGGGGGGAAAAAAAAACTTCAGAGAGAAAAAGGAAATGTCAGGTATTCCGGGAAACCTACTGTCTTGGAAAAATATACTGTCTAAGGGGGTTGTGAAAGTTAAATTTTATAGACTCCAACAACTGCGGCTTAAAGCTAATATTTAAAGATTACGTTTATAAAATTTTCAAACAGTTTTTTTCGTTGGCATCCATCCATTTTGGACGGAGAAATTGAAGCAACAGCTCGAAAAGAGTCCATTTGAATATAATCAGATTTTCACTGTCGAATAGGTGGAGAGAATATGGGAAGGAGAAAAAAAAATCCTTTACGTCGGCGTCTGACAAATTGCCAAGGAAGGCGATGGATCATGTCATTTATTCGCTTCGTCTTTCCTTCTGGAAGTGGCTGACATAATGTCGCGAAAGGGGGGGAATCATTTATAACCCGAAAGGAATCAAAACTGCGGGAAACGATGGAATTTTTGGATAAAAAGTTATTTTTGAGTTTTTGTTTAGGACAATAGGCGTCGTGTCTACGTAGGGTAGTGATCAAGTATTGACTCACCACAAGGTCGGTTTTTAACCGCTTCTTTGACTGCAGTCGCCAGTAGGGAGAAATTTCATACTTCTACCCATTACGAGAGGCACATCCCTAGGCCAAAGAGCCCATGATTTCTACCTGACACTTAAAAATTTTCGAAAAAAAAAAAAAAAAGAACTTGGAAAATATTCAGAAAAAAAAGCGCAAATTTAAAAAAGAAAACACGGAAAATTTTTCAAAAAAAAACTTCTTGAAATACTAAAAAAATTTTCGAAAAAAAAAAAGAAAACTGGAAAAAAGTTTCGAAAAATAAAAATTCCCCCTCCATACATACTCCCGTTCCTATACTCCCCTACTTATACCCATATACTTCCCTCCTTTATACTTTCTCCCTATCCCCTTCGTTATACTTTCGTTCCCTTTACTTCCCTCTCCCTCCATATACATTCCCGTTCCCTTATACTTCCTTCCTTATACACCCCTCCTTATACTTCCCCCTCCTTATACTTCCCTCCCTATATATTCGTTATACTTCTCCTTAACTTCCCCCCGTTATACTTCCCTCACTTATACTTCCCCTCCGTTATACTTCCCCCCATATACTTCCCCCTCCTATTGTTACTTCTCTTTAAGGAAGTTTTCGTTGGAAGCCCTTCAAACAAGTACTTTTACCCTGTTTTTCAATGGTAGTGATGAAAACATATGAAATCGCCCTTTTATGAGGAAATCCCCTTTGAGGACGGCTTTAGAACAGTTCTTTTTGTCATTATAAGAATTGAAAAGATGAATAAAATGAGTTTCATTCTCAATTCTATATTTAGATGTTCCAGATTCACGCAGTTTCCCCCTCACACCTGTTTCACTTTTTTTTCTCATCTCTTAATGGCCCCCTTTTTTTTTGTCTGGGAGTTTTATTTTTAAAATCTTTTTTCCCCGAGTCAAAACGAAAGTGTTTAATAGGCTTAAGGTAGTGGTTAAAGCGTTTGATTTCGTAATCTCAAGTAGGCGAAGTTAGGTGCAATTAAAATGGTGGAAGGGGGGTTTAAAGGTTTAATAGAATTACAAACCTTGCGAATACGAGTAGGTCGTTAAGAGGAAGACGGAAGAGAGGTGGTACCAGAGCATCCTCACGGGTGACTCCGCCAACCTAAACATTATCGTTCCAAATTAATTTCAAATCTCTACAAGGATTATTAAAATATCAACCCTTTAAATCTTCATTTCAAAATGGAAATATACAAGCAGGTCAACCCAAAACCTACAAAAATTTACCTTCAAAACAATGATACATCCAGAGAACGTAAATCATGAGAAAAATATGAAATTTCGAGAATACTTTTCCTTATTCTAGAGTAAAGGGAATATGAAAGTCAAAACTTAGAGCAACAATTTATTTACATTCTAATTTTTATTGCGTATGTATTCCGCAAGGGGTTGATTTAACTATCATATAATAACAATAATGGAGGAAGAAATGACGGCGATAACGGGTATCTCACGACGCGTTTCGGCTTAAAAAGCCTCATCAGGTGAGCTATTCCTTCTATCACAATCATTTCTTTTCACTGTGCCCCTATTTCTTCCTCCATTATTGTTAATTATATGATAGTTAAATCAACCCCCTTGCGGAATACATACGCAATAAAAATTAGAATGTAAATGAGGCGCTCCGGGTACGAAGGGCGAACTCAACATCGGACAAATTTTTTTTTCAGATTCTAGAGCTCTTGGTGAATACACCCATATAATTTTTTTGTTGAGTTCGCCCTTTTTTCCCCTTTAAATACGTAAAAACGATATGCGGCAAAGCTCTAACTGCGATATCCGAGCGGGTACGAAGGGCGAACTCCACATCCTAGTCCACAACCCCCACTCCTTTTCCCATTCCAGGGCATGACTTTTCTGTTGAGTTCGCCCGTAACATAAAACTTTAAAATGCGAATATCTCGAAAGTACGTTTTGTTGAGTTCGCCCTTCGTACCCGGAGCGCCTCAAATGTAGAGTATTGCCTTGACAGCAAATCTGTCATAAAAATTAAAAAACCAATAATGAGGTGGTGAGTGGCTCTATCTCTTGGAGAACGGTGGCGGCGGTGAGCTTTAGGGAGACGTTTGTTTCCGGCTTCCGCTGTATCAACTAAATCTCTCTTGGATATGTTTACAGTGAAAGAGAAATGATTGTGATAGCTCACCTGACGAGGCTTTTTAAGCCGAAACGCGTCGTGAGATACTGTTATCACAGTCATTTCTTCCTCCATTATTGGTTAATTATATAAAATTTTATTTTTGTTGTATCCTGGTATAGCTGAATAAGAAGGAAAACAAGAAGAAGAACACGGCGTAAAACGGGTTTTTAGAGTCATATTTCTCAGCTCCTGGTTGGCTGATACACTTCAAATTTGCATGTTTACTCATGTATTATCAGAGAACATCTGCCAAAAGCTTGATAGGGAGATATGGACTCGTCAAATCAATAGTTTCGATGCAAAACGAGTAGCATGAAATAAGGATCAGACTTGCCTTTTGTGTGGCTTTAACCGCCAATAAAATGACGTAAAAAAAAATATATTCAAAACTGAAATAACTTGTTTGAAGGGGGAAAAAATGTATTTTACAAAACATGAAGTCTAGACTACATAAATGTAAATTCGATTTTATTCGTGCCAGATCCGTTTTTCCATAACTGACAATTTCTAATTAGCGTTCACTCATATTTTTTGACTTTACGTTCTTGATGATAAACATATGGAAATATGATGTTCGGACAAGTCAAACAGGAATTTTCCATCTGATGGAAATAAATTTACACGGCGAGGGTAACATTTCGATAAATCCACACGGACAAATAAACACCTCAAACGGCAAATAAGCCCCTCCCCCGCGCTAAATTCGTGAATCCACTTTTCCGTATAAAATTCGAAAACTTCCTGGCCAATTAACAAAAGGTTGACACGCAAATAAAAATTCAAACTCAAATATCATCGGTATTTACTATTAATTTTTTTTTTAACTAATTATTCAAAAACTTCATTTATACCCAATC
The DNA here is from genome assembly GCA_014119065.1 of Orius insidiosus. Classification (NCBI taxonomy): domain Eukaryota; kingdom Metazoa; phylum Arthropoda; class Insecta; order Hemiptera; family Anthocoridae; genus Orius; species Orius insidiosus. Next base: position 7,057 of record JACGAQ010000982.1, read on the forward strand.
TAGGAAAACCTAGAATGCGTAAAATTTACTAAAATGATAAGAAAAACTAGGTTAATTGAAAGTTTGGAACAATGGGTTCACTTAATTTCTGAGGATGACAAGTGGGGGTATTAGATTTCTGGTATGGGGACGACTTGAAGGAGGAAGGATCAAAGAGCACTCCGTATATCGACCCGTAGGAGAAGGTATTGAGATCTTATTAACTGCCTCCGGGGTCAGTCTTCTTTGATGAGACAGGACGCCATGCATTCCAATGTGCTCACACACCAGATACTTCCCCTCTTCACGACCCTTCCACCTCTCATCTTTAATGGATGAATGTTGTTTTAAAATTTCCGAACCCCCTTTTTTCACAACATCTTTTATTGTTCGAAAAAAGATTATTAAAAATCAAAAACTTCTATAGATAATTTGCGCATGGAAACCGTCGCTATTTTTGGTCGCAGAGAAGTTAGCGTGTAACTAATTCCCTTCTCAATTTTTCCCAATGAGTCTTGTAGTAGATTGTCGTGAGTCTTATGGTACATTGTCGTGAGCCTTGGGTATGATTGTCGTGCTTGGGTAATTGTGGTATGGTACTTGTATCTAGGATTGTCGTGAGCCTTGGGGTAGAATGTCGTGTCTGGGGGACGATTTAGTGAGTCTTGGGGCAGATTGTCGCGATATTGGGTTAGATTGTCGTGAGTTTTAGGTACATTGTCGATGTTTGCGAAGGATTGTCGTGACACTTGGAGTAGACTGTCGTGAGACTTTGTAGGTTGTCGTGTAGAAAGATTGTCTCGTGAGTCTTGGGGCAGATAGTCTCGAGTATTCGGGTAGATTGTCGTGAGTCTGTATAGATTGTCGTATGTCTTGTAGGACGATTGCAGTGAGTCTTGGGGGACTGTCGTGAGACTTATGAAGATTTTCGTCAGTCTTGGGCAGATTGTCGTGAGCGTTGGGTAGATTGTCGTGAGCGTTGCTTAGGATTGTCGTGATTCTGGGGAGGATTGTCATGAGTCTTGGGTAGATTGTCGTGAGTCTTATGGACATTTTCGTAAGTCTTGGGGAGATTGTCGTGAGCCTTGGGACCGATGTCGTGTCTGGGGACGATTGTGTGAGTCTTGGGATTGTCGCGAGAATTGGGTAGATTGTCGTGAGTGGTACATTGTTGTATGTCTTGCGAAGGATTGTCGTGACCCTTGGAGAGATTGTCGTCACTTTGTATTGTCATTTTGTAAGTCTTGGGAGATTGTCGTGAGTCTTGGGGATTCTTTTCGGGTAGATGTGAGTCTTGTGATTGTCGTAGTCTTGGGCGATTGTAGTCTGGGATTGTCGGAGCTTATGAATTGTCGTCAGTGTTGGTGAATTGCGTGAGTTGGGGAGATTGTCGTGAGCCTTGGGGATTGTCGTCAGTCTTAGGAACGATTGTCGTGAGTTGGGGAGGATTGTCGTGAGCCTTGGTAGATTTCGTGTCTTGGGGAGATTGTCGAATGGGAGATGTCGTGTCTTGCTTGGATTGTCGTGATTGGGAGATTGTCGTCTTGGAGATTGTCGTGAGTCTTTTGTACATTTTCGTAAGTCTTGGGAGGATTGTCGTGAGCCTTGGGGAGATTGTCGTGTCTGGGGACATGTTTGAGTATTGCGAATTGTCGGAGCTAGATTGTCGTGATCTGGTCATTGTTGTATGTCTTGCGAAGGATTGTCGTGAGCCTTGGGAGGATTGTCGTGAGCTTGGAGGATTGTCTGATTCTGGGAATTTCGTCAGTCTTATGTACATTTTCGTAAGTCTTGGGGAGGATGTCGTGAGCCTTGGGGTAGATTGTCGTGTCTGGGGACGATTGTTGTGAGTCTTATGGGTAGATTGTCGTAGTCTTGCGAAGGATTGTCTTCCCTTGGGGATTGTCGTGAGCCTTGGGTAGGATCTCGTGATCTGGGGATTGATCAGTCTTATTGTACATTTTCGTAAGTCTTGGGAGGATTGTCGTGAGCCTTGGGGATTTGTCGTGTCTGGGGACGATTGTTGTGAGTCTTATGGTACATTGTCATGTCTTGCGAGGATTGTCGTGACCCTTGGGGATTGTCGTGAGCCTTGGGTAGGATCGTCGTGAGCTGGGGAGGATTGTCATCAGTCTTATTGTACATTTGTAAGTCTTATGGAGGATTGTCGTACCCTTGGGAGGATTGTCGTGAGCCTTGGGTAGGATCGTCGTGATTCTGGGGAGATGTCAGTCTGTCATCAGTCTTTGTACATTTCGTAAGTCTTGGGGAGGATTGTCGTGAGCCTTGGGGTAGATTGTCGTGTCTGGGGACGATTGTTGAGTCTTATGGTACTTGTCGTATGTCTTGCGAAGGATTGTCGTGACCTTGGGAGGATTGTCGTGAGCCTTGGGTAGGATCGTCGTGATTCTGGGGAGGATTGTCATCAGTCTTATTGTACATTTTCGTAAGTCTTGGGGAGGATTGTCGTGAGCCTTGGGGTAGATTGTCGTGTCTGGGACGATTGTTGTGAGTCTTATGGTACATTGTCGTATGTCTTGCGAAGGACTGTCGTGACCCTTGGGAGGATTGTCGTGAGCCTGGGAGGATTGACGTGAGCTGCGGACGACTGTCGTGAGTGTTGGCTCAGTTCGTGGGGAGCTTGAGTTTGTCACTGTCTTATTTTACTATTTGAGAGTATTTTATAAACTTTGGTAAATTTTCTCTTTCCATTTTTTTTTTGCTCACAGACTTTCCTATTTTCATCCGAAAAACTGGAAACAAAAAGTCGCTTTTTTGAGAACTCGAGTAAAATTACTGAATGATGAATATATGCGAGGGAAGAAAAAAGAAGGGAGCGAGAAATAAAAGGGGTCGGAACTCGAAGGTTTCTTACACGAAGTTGGTGACATATGGCGCTGACCAACTTTTCACTAAGTTTACAAGAGGGTTCGTTTGAGTCTTTCTTTGTTTTAAAATTTACAAAAGAAATTGAACGTAAAAAAAAGTTTGATGTGGAGAATATAAATGTTTTCCAATATACATGGATGATAAACGAGGGAAAAATAACGTTCTACCAGAACCACCTCACGTGTTTGAGAACACTCCACTGAGATTCATGGAGAGAAGCAATAAATGCCGAAGTGGTAATACTGGGGAATAGGGAAGGAGGTATCACGAGATGAAGGCCCCGACGATGGAAACTCGTTTTCCAAGTAGGGAAAGTAGGGAGAGTTTTCAAACTTGAGAGGGAGATGGGAAGATATTTATGGCTTAATATATTACGTATAAGTCCTGGAAGGCGCATTAAAGCCTCGAAACTATTTTATATAAGGTGTTACAGTTTATCATCCCTCCCGATGAAGGGTTCTTCCCATTTTGAGTCTTTTTCAAACCCTTCTAGATTATCCCAAATCCTTAAAATGAATCTATCATGTGTTTTATTTTCATATTTAAAGATGGCACAAATAATCACAAATTTAAAGTAGTTATGCACTGCGGGGGATGCGAGTCGTCAGTCGCCGATATTTGACGCAGAACAAAATAAATGGTATCGACGAGTTTAAAGTCGACCTGCCGACGATGACCGTTGATATCGTCGGGTCGATTACGGAAAAGCAAGCCCTCGCTTTACTTCAAAAGACAGGGAAGACCGTGAAGTCATCAAAGAGGTCACGGCTTCGACTTCGGAGTGCCCGAAGATGGAGAACAAAAAATAAATAAACACTTTATCACATGATTTTTTTATAATGCTTCCGGTGTAAGAGCATTTAGGCTCTATTCGCCTTGAGGTGGTCTAATTTACATCAACCTGTAGCTGACAGAAGAGAGGTCTCCTGGCTGTCTCTCCCTTTTGTTGAAACGCTTTCGTGTTAGTGTACCACCGAGTGTTTCTCCCATTGTTGTCTAGACAATAGAAAGAGAAGGTGGTTTGGGTTACGGATGAGGGAGCGAGAGGGTTTCGTTTTGAATTTGGCAACAATGCTGCTTGCTCAAACGGACCCGCTATCTAAACCTTATTTCACGGTCATCTTTTCCCAGAGTTCGACGATAAAAGAGAACTTAATCATAAAGCAGAGAAAATTATAGTGGCTACAGTCCACTTCACCCCTTGCAATCGTCAACTTCAATCAACTTGATTGCTTGGAATCTTAAATTTTATCATTCATCGAGCGAGCCTTCGTTGAAATCTGAATAAACAAAAGGCCATTACTTAACTCGATTTCCGTTAGCCTCCATCGCAAAAGAACTTCAAGAAGACCTCAACTTCGGTATAACCTTTTAGTTAAATATTGAAACTACCTTTTATTTCTGAAAGAGGAAAAGTATAAATAAAAATGTAAAATAAAAAAGCCAACAAAAAATGGGGGCCTAAAGAAACTCATTTCGTCGAGAGAGAAAAAAAGAGAGCTGTTGCCAACATCTGATGTAGGCGATTTAAATCTCCCTGCTTTTTGCACTGTTTAACCTCAAATAAGAAATAAAAATTAATTTTTGAAAATACTAACTTCATAGTTGTTCAATTGAGGCGCTCCGGGCACGAAGGGCAACTCGACAAAACGTAGTTTCGAGATATTCGCATTTTAAGTTTTCTGTTAAGGGCGAACTCGACAGAAAAGTCACTCTCTGGAATTTTCGTGGCGAGATTTTAGATTTTATAGAATCATAGAGGAAAGGGTTTTTTAAAAATTTTCGAATATTTTTTACGATATTAATTCACAAAATGTATAATTTATTTTTATTTCGTGGCGGTGAGCTGTTCCAAGAGGAGTGGGCTCCCGGAAAAGGAGTGGGGGTAGTGGACTAGGATACGATTCGCCCTTCGTACCCGCTCGGATATCGCAGTTAGAGCTTTGCCGCATATCGGTTTTTACGTATTTTAAAGGGAAAAAAGGGCAAACTCAATATAAAATTACATGAGTGTATTCTTCAAAAGGTCTAGAATCTGAAAATGAAAAAAAAAAATTTGTCCGATGTCGAGTTCGCCCTTCGTACCCGGAGCGCCTCAATTGTTTATGTTGAGGCGGGGAGATCAACATTAGATAGGGGAGATCACATTATGATATAAGGGGAGATCAACATTAGAGAGAGGGAGGTCCGATTAGTGCGAAAACCAAAATTTTAGGCAATTCTCACGCTTATAAAATTGTTCCAATTTAACATTTTCAAATTGATAAGTAGGTACTCCGTCTTCCAGCACAAAATTCGCTGTAAAAAAAATGTTTTTGCAGCCAAAATTTTAAAAATTGGTCACGGTCCAGCATCATTAAAAATACCGAATCCAATAACTTAAATATTTTAAGGTTCGCCATGTTGCCATTAAAAAGCCCCAATTTTGGCTCATACCACCTGCGCTGAGGGCCTAAGGGACTAGCCAAAAATTATAAATATCGTTTTCACTTAAAAAGAAAAGTTAAACTCCTAAATCGTCAGTTTTGCTACATGGAGTTCTCCTAACTTTCTATTGTTTCTGAACAAGTTAGAATCCGAAGTGCGAAATACTCCATTGAAAACCAAACTATATGCAGGTTACTTTTAAAACAAAAATATTTTTATATAAGGCACAAAAATGGCGTAAACTACAATTTTCCCTTTTGGGGGAGGAAAACTCAATAGAGACATGCTTGTTGACAAGAACCTATGTTGATTTTAGATATTAGCTTCTGCCCAACGGGTGGCCTGTACAAGCTCTCAGGGTTATAAACATATTTTTCACCCCAGGGCACTAAAAATAGGAACAATTCGAAGACCGCATGGTGAAATACAGTAAAACGAAGTTTTATATAAAGAAATTTGCATTTAAACAACTTTTATTCCCTCTGTGGGGCACTCTGATGAAAAGTTAAGTAAAGAGTACCCTAAACTCTAGTTAGCACTGGATCCTTCATGTGTCATCACTACTTATATGATTATTTACATTTCATTGGACTGATGTAAATGGATCGCTGTTTTTGTTTGGAGTATGTATGGGATGGTAGTACTGAAATCTTCTTGTGCAGAATGATCTGGGAAATCATTGGTGGACTTAATGGGGGGGGGGGGCTTTTGGAACTTAGAACTCCCGGGTTTAAGTAATTTTCCACGATTCTCTGGTCTATAAGCTCCCGTTTATCAGATCTTCGGGAGTTTAAGCACCCTTCTTAACGAGTATGGGTCATTTTTATCTGTTTTTAGGTCAAGAAACCCCGTTTAATCAGTCTCCGAGCGTTAAATATCTCTTTTACCGGGTTTTGGGTCGTTTTCGTCAATTTTGTGGTGTAGAAACACCCGTTTAATCAGGTGACAGGGCGTTAAACATCTTTACCGGTTTTTGGGTCGTTTACGACGATTTCAGGAGTAGAAAGAAAAGTTTAATCAGGTGTCCGGGCGATAACATCTCTTTTACCGTGTTCTGGGTCCTTTTAGACGAATTTTCGGTGTAGAAGCACCCGTTTAATCAGATGCCTGGGCGTTAAAAATATCTTTTACCGGGTTTTGGGTCGTTTTCGTCGATTCTCTGGTGTAGAAACCCCGTTTAATCAGATGCCTGGGCTTAAAAAATATCTTTTACCGGGTCTTGGGTCCTCTTAGTCGAATTTTTGGTGTATAAACACCCGTTTAATCAGATGCCTGGGCGTTAAAAATATCTTTTACCGGGTTTGGATCGTTTTCGTCGATTTTCTGGTGTAGAAACACCAGTTTAATCAGGTGCCCGGGAGATAACATCTCTTTTACCGTGTTCTGGGTCCTTTTAGACGAATTTTCGGTGTAGAAGCACCCGTTTAATCAGATGCCTGGGCGTTAAAAATATCTTTTACCGGGTTTTGGTCGTTTTCGTCGATTCTCTGGTGTAGAACACCCGTTTAATCAGATGCCTGGGCGTTAAAAATCTCTTTTACCGGGTCTTGGTCCTCTTAGTCGAATTTTTGGTGTATAAACACCCGTTAATCAGATGCCTGGGCGTTAAAAATATCTTTTACCGGGTTTTGGATCGTTTTCGTCGATTTTCTGGCGTAGAAACACCAGTTTAATCAGGTGCCCGGAGATAAAATCTCTTTTACCGTGTTCTGGGTCCTTTTAGACGAATTTTCGGTGTAGAAGCACCCGTTTAATCAGATGCCTGGGCGTTAAAAATATCTTTTACCGGGTTTTGGGTCGTTTTCGTCGATTCTCTGGTGTAGAAACACCCGTTTAATCAGATGCCTGGGCGTTAAAAATATCTTTTACCGGGTCTTGGGTCCTCTTAGTCGAATTTTTGGTGTATAACACCCGTTTAATCAGATGCCTGGGCGTTAAAAATATCTTTACCGGGTTTTGGATCGTTTTCGTCGATTTTCTGGTGTAGAAACACCAGTTTAATCAGGTGCCCGGGAGATAAACATCTCTTTTACCGTGTTCTGGGTCCTTTTAGACGAATTTCGGTGTAGAAGCACCCGTTTAATCAGATGCCTGGGCGTTAAAAATATCTTTTACCGGGTTTTGGGTCGTTTTCGTCGATTCTCTGGTGTAGAAACACCCGTTTAATCAGATGCCTGGGCGTTAAAATCTCTTTTACCGGGTCTTGGGTCCTCTTAGTCGAATTTTTGGTGTTGAAACACCCGTTTAATCAGATGCCTGGGAGTCAAAAATCTCTTTTACCGGGTTTTGGATCGTTTTCGTCGATTTTCTGGTGTAGAAACACCAGTTTAATCAGGTGCCGGGAGATAAACATCTCTTTTACCGTGTTTTAGACCGTTTTCCACAGCGTACCGCATTGAGATTTGGCCATTTTAACCACAGCCCATCCGGTCTTCTGACCCGACTATGGGAATCACGAAATAAGAAGTGTGTGGGATCGTTCATCGCCACTAATTAAGAAAGAAAGAAGTTGTGTTGTGTGTGTATTTGACTCTGATAATAATTAGAACATAAGTTATGTACCCACATCTCCCTCTCACGGAGAAAAGAAGGGTGAAGATCTGAGGCTGTGTATCGAGTAATGATTTGTCGAAGATGCTGGAAGGCGAACTGTCGAGCTGTGACGTGAGTGTCGCAGATGTCGAGAAGTTCGTTCCGAGGTTGATGTTCCACCAATTCAGCGGGTCGAAGAGGTGCGGAATGCTGACGAGTTGAGGGAATTGCTCGCGCCGTCGATGGGTGATCAATCGCACAATTGGTGACCCACGATGAACACGAACACGACATTGTGATGAAACAACAACAAGGTACATATTTACACTCTTTTTACATACAAACAGAACGAGAATACCTTCCGGCACGTCTTGATCACCCATCGACGGCGCCAGCAATTCCCTAACTCGTGATGTGGTGTGTTGTACACAACACAACTTCTTTCTTTCTAAATTAGTGGTGATGAACCATGCCACAAGTGGAAAATTGATAATTTTAGGGATGTATATAGCACTTAATAGGTGGTTGTGTAGTCTGGTAATGCGACCTGTCACCTTGGTTTGAATACAAGACATATCTCTTAGGAAACAAGGACAAACACTTCCGTTAACTAATGTCCTCTAAAGCGTCTCACCCTCGAGCCACACCCTCAACACTCTCCCCAATTAGGCGAATTTCATCACCGAAATGGCCTTAAGATTAAAACCCTTTTTTTATTAAAGATGTAGGGTTTTTTTTTAAAGATAAAGGATATGAAGGATGTTGGGAGTTAATATGTGCTCTGTTCGGTTCGGAATTGGGCTGTTGCCCCGTTGAAAATAAATGACAGGGACGTGCTGGAAAAACTAACCCCATTTCCTAAGGAGAGCTCCGTGGGGGCTTACCCCATACCACCTTCGCATCCAACCACTTCCTCTGGACCTGTTATTGCAAAGCTTCCGCTTTATCTACCGTTTTGTGCGAGATGATTTTTTCTGGAGCTAAACAAAGGATATGGATTTCAACAGCCACATAAAGAAAGCGAAATGATCCTTTGCTCCCCTGGAGAACAGTGCTACCACCACAACAAGCCCGTGTGAAGGAGTAGGCCTCACGGACACTTTCTTTGGTGAAAATACCAAAAAATGAAGTCATTTATAATTATTTTAGAAAGGCGAGGAGCGTTTAAAATCTTCGCAGGTTTCCCTCCCTCATTATTAAGACGTAAACGTCGGTTGTCATTTTGTTGACAGGAGGAACTGGAAGACAAACATTAGCGAGTACAAGAAGTTTCAGTAATTGCTATTTGATATTAGCGAGCTTAAATTTGTCTTCAACTCTTGCGTATATCAAACGGAAATTATGTCTCGAGCAGGGTGTGGAACCGACACGGATATACCCCCAAGTCTCTACCCAAGACATATTGAAATACGTTGACATTCATTTTCTGAACGAGATTTACGGCGAAGCACGCCCCATTTCGGCATATAAATAACCGTTTAATGGGAACCTGTTTGGAATTAATATAACTTTATGTTTGCTGATGATTATAATATTGATGAAATTTTAATAGAGAATCGAAAGGGCAATTACATGGAGATAAGGAGCATTAACACGAAAGCTTTGATCTTCGATAGAGCGTACCTGTTGCCACTCCGCCTATCTAATCAGTTCAGAGCATAAAATAAATAAAACTAATACCAACAAAACAGGTTTACCACAACGGTGAGAAAAACCGTTTTTCTTTTTAAGAAAAGGGAAGTGCACTTATCTTCGAGTACACTACAGTCCCCCTTTCAATGGAAGGTATTAGAATTTTAAAAAAAATTGGTCTGTATAGTAATGGAATTTTTAGATTCTGCACTGGGAACCCAGAGGAACCGAGTTCGATCCTGCGTTACCCAAAGATTTTTTTTCAAGGTCGTTGAAACCGAGGAGATATTTTAAAAGATTTTCGTTTCTGCACTGGGAACCCAGAGGAACCGAGTTCGATCCTGCGTTACCCAAAGATTTTTTTTCAAGGTCGTTGAAACCGAGGAGATATTTTAAAAGATTTTCGTTTCTGCACTGGGAACCCAGAGGAACCGAGTTCGATCCTGCGTTACCCAAAGATTTTTTTTCAAGGTCATTGAAACCGAGGAGATATTTAAAAGATTTTGTTTCTGCAGGTTAATTAAGCTGCTATTATCTAGGTCTTTTAATGAGAGCTTGAAAAAAATAAAAAAAAAGAAAAAAATGAATTGATACATATTATTGAACTCGAAATCCATCTCGTTATTTTATGAAATACAACCCCTCCGGCTAAGGGTTTAGAGACTCATTTTCCAGAGAGTTTTACTAAAACCTAATTTATAAAGAAAAAAAATTATACCGTATAAAAAAGCTTTTATAAACTAATAAAAAATTAGGAAATGAAAAAAAAAAGGTGGGATTCGAACCTTCAACCTTTGTGTTTCTAGCCCAACTGAACTAACGAGGTGATGAAGTCCTCACTCAGGGAATAATTAGGTAGGGGATAATGTAGTTAAGGGTAAAGGGTGGCGTTGGGATTAAATCCAGGAGGGAGCTACTACTATGCTTACCGGTCTCCTGTATTGCATTACATTCAAAATAAGGTGGGAAGAGAAAATTTTGGAAAAAGTTTCCAAAATGAAGGGCTTTCATATGGTAGAGTGTTTTGCTACAAACCTAATGATTGTAGGTTCGAATCCCACAGGGGACCTAACTTTTCAAATCTTTTCCTATCTTAGTTTACTCCACAATGGTGAACGGTGATCAAATTTTAAAAACAGTCAACCCTACCCATCAAAAAAGTTTCATTTTCACAATAAGCAATAGTACGCTTGACATAAACAGAATGCATGCGAGATTTCCATGTTCCAATAAATCTTTCGATTTAAAACTGATACCATCCATCAACTTTCCATCAAAGGATGGAAAAAAAAGCGTTTTCTATAAAGGGAAGAAATCATCCGAAAGTTCGGCCCGAAAGAAACGAGTCTGAATCAAGCTTTATTGAAAATAACCTTGTTCCCTCGTCATTTTTTCAACGGTTTTTACCGTAATCTTGTTCCTTTCATCTTATATGGTGCTCTATAAAAAATCATTTTGAATTCAACGTCGAATTAATCCGAGATTGAAATTGGCTGAGGTGTGATCGACTTGGTTATCGCCTGTTAGGAGGCTCCTTTGATTTAAATTTTGCACATTTATAAGTTAAAAGAAAATTTAATTTTGATCGTTTGATCGCTTCTTTAAAAAAGATCCTTTTAGAATTATTTTTTTATATATTTTTTTTAAAGAGCTTCCGGAACGGTTCTTCTGGAAAAGCTAAAAGCCAAACAGCTCCTCAAAGTCAAAGCTCATTAAAAACTTCTCTTCAAACAACCGTGGCTAATTAAAGACGGCATTTTTCTCTTTTCATATAAACCTTTTGTATTTTAAGCACTCCTGAATCGCGGGGTGCGCGGTATTCCAGATGGCCCAAAAGTTTTGATAAAGATCCCACATGAAGATCGATTTTCATTAGGTCTAGGAAACTCCCCCGCAGTCAAATTTTTCATTAAATTTTACGGAAATGACAGCTTCCGTTTGAAAAGGAGCAAAGTAAACTTTTCGAATCGACAAATAACAGAAAGCCTCAAATCGAAAACTTTATACCCGGTATATTACACCGAGGGAAATTTCCAATAGATACGTTTTCCTTCACAAAATCAACACCGCAGTTTCAATATTTCAGATTGATGACGTTACTTTCAAGTGTCTTTAGCGGGCATTTCGAGGAAAAGAATAAAATTCAATCAGCAAAAAGAGCGCATTTTCAGCAATCAAAAAATGAGAAATACGTAAAAACTGAAATAATTTCCAAACGTTAAGTTGATATATCGACGTTTTCGTTAAATAAGCGGTGATTTTTAGAAATGTTTAAATAATGATTCCTTGAGGTAGAACGGAAAAGTTTTACCCATTGAACCTAATTTTGTCATTGACATGCTAAATTGGGCCACCCTGTGTAATTTTAGCATTATGCTAATATCCCTAGTTGCTGATCAATCTGCTCTCAGTTACTAAGTTATAGAGGAATGTCTGAAAATTATTACCCAACGAACATTCCATACATGCTCATTGCTATTCAATTATTCAAAGCGTAATAGCATGGTAGTAATGACATCTAATTGATAAGGAAAACGGCGAGCTTGAGTGAGGTTTCGTTAGCGATCTTTCGATGAAGGAGGCCTTTGAAAAATCTTCACCCTCATACCGAGCAAAAAGGGATTCGAAAATTTGGGATATAAAAGGGTCCGCAGAATAGAAAAATTTGATGATTGTTACCTCATGTCAAAATTAGGCAAGATTTAACCCCAATTCACTGGAAGTGTTTGCACCCCGAAAAACAACATTTAAAAAAACGATTGATTTGAAATGAAAACATCGCACAGTGGATAGAACTCGAATAGAACGAGGAGTCGCCCTCTTAGTAGTCGACAATGGACTGGGGGAACGAAGGCGGGATAAAAGGTTCCCTTCGAATCGTCGCCTAGGATCGGTAACGTTCGTGAAAATCCGTCCGGGACTCCCTTCTATTTAGATTTGAGGATGGAAAATCCACCCTACGTAGCCTCCTTACCAATGTCGAGGGTGGTATAGATAGGCCGAGGGAATTGAAGGATTTTTTTTTTCTTCGTAAGTCGTTTCGCTTTTCCAGGTTTTTTTTTCTTTATTTCTCCTTTCCAAGCATGAGGGAAAAACTTATACTGGATGAAAAAAAGCACCGGGTTCATCATTTCATTTTACCTCATACTCTCCTCAGCTCCACCTAAGATGATTTTTTTCCGAGTATTGCCATTTTTTGGAGGAAAATTCTCTCTGGGAAAACCTAGGCAAAAGAAAAATTTATTTCATTTTTACCATTTGTTGCTACTAATAGGAAGACCTTGAGCGCCTTGTCGATTTCTGTATTTGGTGAGCTGACAAGGGGAACTTGGATCACCGTCAATGCATTGCTACTAGGACACCTTGAGAGCCAGCGACGTTTTCTGTATTTTGGTAAGCGGACAAGGGAAACTTGGATCACCAATGCATTGCTACTGGGACACCTTGAGCCTGCGACGATTTCTGTATTTGGTAAGCTGACAAGGGAACCTTGATCACCATCAATGCCATTGCTACTAGGGCATCTTGAGCGCCTGCGACGATTTCTGTATTTGTTAAGCGGACAATGGGAAGGATCACCATCAATGCCATTGCTACTAGAGCATCTTGAGCGCCTGCGACGATTTCTGTATTTTGGTAAGCTGGAAGGGAACCTTGGATCACCGTCAATGCCATTGCTACTAGGGCATTTGAGCGCCAGCGACGATTTCTGTATTTTGGTAAGCTGGCAAGGGAACCTTGGATCACCATCAATGCCATTGCTACTAGGGCATCTTGAGCGCTGCGATGATTTCTGTATTTTGTAAGCTGACAATGGGAACTTGGATCACCGTCAATGCCATTGCTACTAGGACACCTTGAGCCTGCGACGATTTCTTATTTTGGTAACTGGCAAGTGGAACCTTGGATCACCATCAATGCCATTGCTACTAGGGCATCTTGAGCGCCTGCGACGATTTCTGTATTTGTAAGCGGACAATGGGAACTGGATCACCATCAATGCCATTGCTACTAGGGCATCTTGAGCGCCTGCGACGATTTCTGTATTTTGGTAAGCTGGCAAGTGGAACCTTGGATCACCATCAATGCCATTGCTACTAGGGCATCTTGAGCGCCTGCGACGATTTCTGTATTCTGTAAGCGGACAGTGGAAACATGGATCACCATCAACGCCATTGCTACTAGGGCATCTTGAGCGCCTGCGACGATTTCTGTATTTTGGTAAGCTGGCAAGTGGAACCTTGGATCACCATCAATGCCATTGCTACAAGGGATGTTGAGCGCCAGCGACGATTTCTGTATTTTAGTAAGCTGACAAGGGGAAGGATCACCATCAATGCCATTGCTAAAGGGATACCTTGAGCGACGATTTCTGTATTTGATAAGCTGGATAAAGCAGTACGAGTTTTCCTTGTTAGAATATCAAATTAATATCTATGTTTTGATTTAATTATTTAGATATTTATACATCATACCTTGAAATTGGTAAAGAGGAAAGTTGAACAAAAACATTCCGTATATAGGGGTACTTTATTAATGGATCTTCTCCGTAATCAGAATGCATGAGGGAGTTGAGATCGGCTAATGAGTGCACTCGGGCTTACATTAATCTTAATGATAAACCAATCCGGTTGACAAGGCTGCAATGTCCTAATCAACTGATGTCTCACCCGAAATTTCTGGCATCATTCCCTTCGGAGCGTCGACAAAGCTCTTTAATAATCTAGATCGTCTTCGTCGAATTAGTTTTTGATAAAAATGAAATTTTTCTTTTTGATTTCAGTGATTAGGTTGCATTTTAGCTATCGGGCTTTAAAGCATGAAAGTCCACTGGCCTGTAAAGTATGGACAAAGGGTTTGATAAATAGAGGTTTATTATAAAATATGACGAAAAATATAGTACAAAGGTAAATTACAAAGTAAAAAGTTTTCTTTTGTCATGTAAAACACCATATCCACTAACCATGTTAACGAATTATTTTCCTTTGCTCTAACGTAAAACATCGTTCATTAGACAATAACGTAGAAACTCGTAACCGCTCTTCCTGTTATAACCTCCGACCCACTCCCCTTTTCCCTCTGAAGTTATAATCAGTTTATTTGCTTATAATTCGGACGCCCGAGACTGAGCTCAGGTGAACTTTGATCCTAATTAAGTCATTTAGAGGGGCTGGATGGGTGTGAACAATTTTCACAAAGTTTCGTAAATTTTGAAAAATATATTCTTAAGTTACTTTTTAAACCATTTATATATACAAAAGTGATAGGTTTATTTTTTATTTTATAAAAATTTTCTCTAGCTCTTAAGTATCTGGGAAATACAAAGGGTGTGAAGTTTAAAAGTGCCTCTTGGCACTACTTTAGTTTTAACCCTAAAACTTTTATTTTAGAATTTCTTTTTTGTCCTCTATTGTTGTAAAAACAAGTTTTAAATTTACTTTAGACCTAGATTTCAAGATAAAAGAGAGGAGGAAGAATGAAAAAAGGATATTCAACGACCGGTTTCGGAGTAGTGCGAATCATAAGGTGCAATATTTTTCCATATTTCTACTATTAACTTCCTTAAAGAAGTTGTTGTGATACCCTCGACGTCGGGTTTTTGGGGAAGGGTCTTTCACACCGGAGGGTCAATTCGAATATTGATCTTTACCGATCTCAACTTTGTCTGTGGTGCCGTCCGGCCGTCCGTCCGCTCATTTTTTCCGAACACTTTACGGCCACAGTTTTCATCCGATTTTACCAAATTTTCACACTTTCTTTAGCCGGTGAAAAGAAACTAACGAGGGCGATTTTTGAATTTCGAAAAAATGGCGGAGATATGTCCGTTTAAATTAAAAAAATTCGCTGCGGCCGAACCGTTGGCCCGATTTTCACCAATTTTCACCATTACTCCTTATATTTTTACGATTTTTTGGTGTAAAAAATTTCCACTTTTAATTATTATTTCTTTTAGTAGGGAAATTTCATACTTCTACCCATTACGAGAGGCACATCCCTTTCGAAAAAAAGAACTTAAAAAATTTTGAGAAAAAAAGAGCAAATTTAAAAAAGATAATTTTCAAAAAAAAAAACTTGAAAATTTTTGAAAAAAAAAAAAAAAAAAAAAAAAAAAAAAAAAAAAAAAAAAAAAAAAAACTTCTTCCCTGTTACGTACTTCCTTCGTTATACTTTCCCCCTTATACTTCCCCCTCCGTTATACTTCCCCTCCCATATACTTTCCCCTCCTTTGTACGTCCCTCCTATTTGTTACTTCTCTTTAAGGAAGTTTCGTTGGAAGCACTTCAAACCAGTACTTTTACTTAGATCTTACAAGTTATTGTGGAGACTGCGGGAAGGTAGACAGCATGTTAGACCTGGGGGGGGGGGGGGGGGGGTGAAAACCGAGCATCTTCTGTCTTACCTTCCCGCAGTCTCGATTATACATTGTAGTGAGCTCTAAGTAAAATAGTAGAGAGCATGAAAAAATAAGGAAATCGACCACCTGATAGGGGCCGGTCGTAGAAAACCATATTTTTATTCTTTTAAAAAATTTAGTGACAAAATCGAAAACGTTGAACGAATTTTGAGCCGTTCACGCCGGTTTGGTGTAGCTTGGCTGGGCGAAGACTTTCATTTTTTACCGTCATTTTTATGCTCCATCTCTTCTTAAACGTTGGTGACAACTTACACAGTACATTTTTAATAAAATTAATAGACCTTTCTATCCATTTTCGGTCAATTTGTGGGGAATTGGCTTATTAGTTTGGACAATCAATCTGGATCGTCTCTGGGCGCGAAATTACATGGAAAACGATATCCCACACGCCCTTATTAACAAAATATCGATTTTCACAAACAATCCCTGACTAAGTGTGGCAATCGGCCAGTCTAATTAGGCCGAAAATAGAGATTGTATACAAAATTTTAATTTTTTCCGATAGATCCAACCAAGCCGATCGTAATCCGTAAAAAGGCTACGCTTTTCCGATAAACGAAATGACAAACTCGGAACAATTTCTCCGCCCGATCGGGACTTATCCGAAGTTATTAATTCCATCATTTGTAGTGGGAGATGTATGCGAATGTTTTGCGAGATGGGGTAGGCGGAGGTTCAAATCTCCTATCGGCGTCACATGCCGCATGTCATGTTAACGACCCGTGTCCCACCACTCTGAAATATCACTGTCCTCATTTACACACAGAGACGTAGAGGACTCGATAACTCGCGAGTCAATTTCACCAACAACCCTCGTCCGGCAAACCCCCTAAAAACCACTCAATTTCAGCGACCAAAAAAATTGACTGCAGATTACCAGGGCAATTGTTGCTCTCCAGGTTTACTCACATATCGATCCCTGGAAATCCCTGGAAGATCTCCGAATCCACTTAATTTAATGTCCCAGATTAATTTTATTCTCGGAAAGCCGAAAAAGAATGGGGAAGCGTCTTTCAAGCACCAACGACGGGGGAAATTACTTTTAACTGTCGCCTCCTTGTTTTCAAGAATGCAATAAAAAATGCTAATTTACCTTTAACTGTTTTAATGGTATTATTTGAGATAATTACGACAGTTTATTATTTTGTTCTCAGTTTCCTTCAAGCTCATATTTCTCTCGGAAAAAATTGAAATGCTCAAAAATCAAATTATTGGCTTTCTTTAGTTCAGTAATCACATTGAATCCCATATTTTATGCTTTATTTTTTTTAATCTCAATAATTGAAAATGTATTGCTTATAACAAGAGTTTGCAGGCAGTGAAGAGTAAGGAGATAAGAATAATTGCCTCTAAGATGCCCCCACGTAGTATCCAGGCCTATTAAACACGAATTTAACTCCTCTAAAGCCTACGTGAACTGATAATAATGATAGCACTTATAAAATGAGTAACGGCTTTTGAAAAAAAAAAAGTAAAAATTTCTTCCAAGCTAAAAATTTCACAAAGGTAAACGAGATAGGAATCTGTGAAAAAGGGAACGAAGGAACAAAGAAGAAACAACATTTTAGCTGTTTTTTCTGTATATAGGTAGGTCTTTTGTTTACAAAAAAAGCTTTTATCAGTTTCCAGTGGAGCGAAGTGGGTATTGTATGTCGATAGTTAAAAAAATCCGATTGGGAATTGTAAAAAGGGTTGTGTGATACTCTTAATTTAGGGATGGTCTTTTTAATGTGAAATAAACACAAGTTTGCCTGAGGGTAAAAGATGATGAAAAGTCCGATTCGAATCTAAGCCCTTGAGGTATTGGGCCTCTGGACTATTAATCCTCTTTTATCATGAAACAGCCGTTCTCGGTCTACCACATTCTGAGGGCTGATTACACCACAAACTGGCCAAGAACAATATACAAACAGCTCTCCTTAATTACGGTACAAGCGAGAGGTCCGCTCGAAATTGCAAGGATGAAGGGACCGTTGTCAATTTCGAGTCTTGTTTCGACGTGAGTTGAATTATTACAAAGGGAGGCGAAAAAGAAACGTCGAAATAGGGACTCCGCTTTTGTCATTTGAGCGGATTTCAGTGGAAACGTCAGCGGTACCGTTTGCTTCCTCGAAATTGAAACCTATTCAAATAGACCGCAAATGTGCCTTTCCCAAATTAAACCACTTTTGTTTATTTTGTTGACAAAATCTTTTAGAAAAATCTATATTTTAAACGTTATCTTTCGAGAATATAGAAAACCGTGGAAGCGTACATAAACGTAATTTGCAAGGGAGGGTGTATCATGGGCCGTTTGAGCTTACGATAATCCGGTCAGCGGCATCCTTTGGGAAATCTAGTAATGACTCAACAAAGCTTCTGTTATTAAGATCAAACGGACCATGATGATCTCACTAATGGTCTTGTCATCACGTCCCACGTTTGTCTCCACGCATTCTTTAACACTGAAAGCAATCGCTTTTTTTCCCCTCTACATTTCTAGGTTTCCATCAAAATCCAATGGATTCTGTGTATAAACAAGAGGACATAAATAACGGGATTGAACTGTGCTCTTTTCCGACGTACAAAGATGGGCTTCCATAAAGAAAACCTGTGGGAAATGGAAGGTCGGCTGGGATATGCCCGGCAATAAATAATCAACGGGGGCATTCGTGAGAGAAGCAATTTTCATTTAGCGTTTCAATGCCCCCTCATCCCTCGAAAGGAAGTTATTTTCAATACTGCCATTATTACTCTTTTTTTCAATCATTGGCCACGATGAGACCTCATTGTTGCTCATAATCATTAAAAACGAGGTCTTTACAACCGCAAATGTAAATTTTATCAATTCCTGGGGTCTTCCTGAAGATAAAATTAATTAACCAATAATAGAGGAAGAAATGACTGTGATAACGGGTATCTCACGACGCGTTTCGGCTTAAAAAGCCTCGTCAGGTAGCTATCCCTCTATCACAATCATTTCTATCTTTTCACTGTGAACCTATCTACGAGAGATTTAGTGTATACAGCGGGAAGCTGGAAACAAACCGTCTCCCTAAAGCTTACCGCCGCCACCAAGAGATAGAGCCACTCACCACCTCATTATTGGTGTCACGAAAATCAGTATTGGTACACGTCCGCTATATCCACTAAATCTCTCGGAGTCCAGAGTGAAAAGATAGAAATGATTGTGATAGAGGGAACAGCTCACCTGACGAGACTTTTTAAGCCGAAATGCGTCGTGAGATACCCGTTATCACAGTCATTTCTTCCTGTTTTATAGGTTAATTTTTTGATTGTAAAATCCATAATCTTACGCAATACCGACGCAATAAAAATGAAAATGTAAATGAAGATAAATAAAATAGGCCTTTTGCTAACCGCGCTTTTTGTGCACGAGTCAAAGGGATTGCGAGCCTTCATCCCCATCAATCGCTCTTTTTGGCTAAGTGGGTGTCACAACAATCGTTTTTAAAGGAATATTTTTGGAGTCTTAATCGCTCAATCCGAACTTTTATCCCTTAAGCCCCGTTTATCGTACGCGAGCCCAATTAAAATAAATCGGCAGCTTAAAAGAGGGTATAGACGATCGGTGTGTAGTGAGTACGAATAGCGGGGGTGACGGCCCGCCATCTAGTGTTGTGCGATACTTATTGATATCGAGTATGCTCTATCGATACGAGTACTTTTGGTATCAAATATACAAGTACTTGCAACGAGTGGGCTTCTAGTTCTCAACAACGGGGGCTTTAACTTTATTTTGATCAAATCATTCAGCAAAGTATAGCAAGAGAAATAAGAAATATCAAATACTCCACTATATGGGGCAATTAACTCAAGAGCTGCCCAGTTTTTTTCCCAATTAAGAATTTTTTTATTTATATTTTCTTTTTAAATATAGCTATATATTTTCATCTAAATTGCAACTTTGAAAAAGCGTGTTTTTCGATATATTTTTTTCTCCGTAGGTACAATACTGGAGGTAGTTAAAAAAGTTTTTATTGATGAAAAGTTTGTTTTTGAACGGAATCGTGACGAGTATTTGGATGGTTAATAAGAGTCAGAAAGACCAACAAAATGAAAGATAAAAGTTGTCGGCTCGGTTCATTAAAGGCTCACCGGGTTTTTCTTCTTTTCCCAAAACCGAGTTCCAACCTTTGGGAAAATTAGCATAAAACCGTTTGGAAAACTCGACTCTTTCCCTAAACATAACTTTACAATTAACATAACCTTCCAGGGGGTTTATATGAACTTTTTTTCTGCAAAAACCTTAGAAATAAAACTTTTAGGGATTGTGCGATTTAAAAAAAATGGGGTTTTTTCTGTGTCGATTTATACTGTTTTATTTGCCGTTTTATTTAAATAATTGCTCCGCGTTGTGACATAAACGGTGGGGTTTTTTGGCGTTTGAGTGGAAATGGGGGTAAATGAGAGATTTTCATTGCGATGGGGAACGTTTGTTAAAACGGCCCGGGGATGAAGGGGGGGACGAGATTTAGGAAGACACGGCCTATGGAGTACTCGATATATCAGCAGACGAATCCGCAAACGGCGGGGGAGAGGGCGCCCCTACGAAGGATCGTTCTTACACTCCATCGAACATCATACCGACATATTTCATCCTCATGCACTTGTTGTCCTGTCAAAGAGCGTATTTTTCAAGAATCTACTTTCGAAGGTGGATGAATATAAATTGCCTTTCCAACTTTAATCAAAAGTTTTAGTCTCTTTCGCTCGCTTCTCGTAATTCATGATCCCGTACAGCAAACCACCATTAAAATATAAACTCACCGCACTTATTAGCTCTTCGGTTAATCGTTATTTTTAGAGGGTGTCAATAGATGGGTGAGAAATGGGGGGAAAATGAAGAGATTGAAGTGGGTGTACAAATTCTAGGTATGGCCTAAGAGATAAGTGTCGCAAACTCCACTTTTTGGGGGTGAGCGCTAGTGTCAATGGTGCAGATAGCACGACACCATTGGTGTTTAATGCCCCAGTCTTAATCTTGGGTGCCTACATCTCGTCCTAAAGTATTCTCATCCTAAAGTATTCTCGTCCTAAAAGTAATAGAAAAAGAAAAAGTATAAACTGTCTTCTCGTGTGAAAGTATTCTCGTCCTAACAGGCTACGCCCCTTTTGAGGACGAGAAGACATTCGGATAAGTGAATTTCAATTTTTATACAATTTTTTAAATATTATACTTTAATAAAATGGAAATCATCTCGTCCGAAAGTATTCTCGTCCTACTGTCTTCTCGTCCTACTGTCTTCTCGTCCTACTATCTTCTCTTACTACTGTCTTCTCGTCCTACTGTCTTCTCGTCCTAAAACTAACGTACAAAAATTGCTGCGTCGGAGAAATGCGGCAGCGTTCCACCCCAGCAAATTTTAAACTCGTTTTTGCGCCTACCGAGCTCATCATCCATCCCAGGGCCGCCAACAGGGTGAGCAAATCCTCGCGAGAGGAAAAAAATCAACCCCTTGTGTCATAAAACGAGCTGATCATCGCGAGAAAAAAAAATAACCCCCTTTTGTCATAAAACGAGCACATTTTCGCGAGAGGAAAAAAATCAACCCCCTAGTTTCATAAAACGAGCTTATCATCGCGAGAAAAAAAAAAAACCTTTTGTCATAAAACGAGCACATTTTCGCGAGAGGAAAAAAATTAACCCCCTTGTGTCACAAAACGAGCTGATCCTCGCAAAAATAAACAAACAAACCGACCGTGACTTGCGGGGATGGAACGCTGCCGCATTTATTCGACGCAGTAATTTTTGTACGTTAGTTTTAGGACGAGAATACTTTCGGATGAGAATAGGTACCTACATTTAATTTAATTTTAAGTAATATTTTATTTTACACATATTTTTATGACGAGAATACTTTCGGACTAGATGATTTCTATTTCATTAAAGTTTGTATAATATGTATTTAAAAAATTGTATAAAAATTGAAATCCACTTGTCCGAATGTCTTCTCGTCCTACTGTCATCTCGTCCTAAAAAGGGGCGTAGCCTGTTAGGACGAGAATACTTTCGGACGAGAATACAGTTTATATTTTTTCTTTTTCTATTATTTTTAGGACGAGAATACTTTAGGACGAGATGTGTGCCCCCTATAACGTCACAATAACCTATAACGATATTGTGAAGCTCCAATGAGATCCCACTCATTGGCGACGTTTTTGCACAGGATGTTTGGAAGCTAACATTTCTTTCTCTTTACAGGAATTTCCTTTTAAAAGGTACGATTGGGATCAAGGAAACAAAAGTATGAAAAAAAAAGTTGTGAAAATCGGCTGAAACCCTTGTCGATTTATATGCATAAAGGTTATTTATCAAGGGGCGGGAACGGAAATAAAAGGTCTGAAGGCGACGTCGGTTGTTAATATTTATAGTTGGCCGGTCCCATGGTGGTAGTTAAAGGAACGACTCAATATTCATAACACGGCTTCCGGACGCGCTCCACATATGTACACCGCTTTCCCCGCCTCCGTAAACAAATTACTTGTAAATGCGCAACTACGTCTTCTTCACCCGATCTTCGCCTCGCATTTTTTCCTCAGTCACTTTTTATAACTTTTTTTTTTCGCTTTCCTTTTGAAGTCGCACATGAGGATATTAACAAAGAGTCTTTTAAAATCTCTTTGATATTTTGGAGAATCGAAAGGGTGTGAGATGGGAGGGGAAAAAAATGAAGAGATTGAAGTGGGTGTACAATGGTAATTCAGAAGCGGACATGTTGGAGTAGCGTGGGTATCCACTTAAGCCCTTCTAATAAATACCAGGCCTCTGGAACCATATCTTCCTTTTGTCAACACACTCTCTCCTCAGATGCTCTCTCTTTGAGACAAGTTTTTGCCATTTAAGCCCCCCACATTGCCTCACCCATTAAGGCCCCTCTTTTCAACCCCTCTCGTTTATACGTATCTTGCACAAATCTACAACTTTTGACTTTCCCACCTTGTTATTTCGATAAGAAATCTCTGATTTTCTTCTTCCGTTTGTAACATTTTGTGGTAGATCAATATGTCTGAAATAGACGCGTGGGGGGTGGAACACGTCAAATATTGGTGGTGCCGAACTAATGTCATTGTGGCTCAGAACGAGAACGCTGTTTACACAACTCGTGTACGCAAACAGGACAGCGATGAAGGGAGCTCGATGACGTGGGGCGGAGGGGTGTGGATGGAGCGGTGACCCAACTTCGCAATGTCAACACACTTGAGAGTCGGACCCCCGCCCGTTCATCGCCTTTTAACGCAATATCACTCCCAGAAACATATTTGGACGGTTGAAATCTTGACAGCCTCCTTACCCAAAACATTTCTCAACGACTCAACCGTTTTCATCCGAAAAAGACATTTTATTTCAACATTTTTAATCCCCCAGTCTCCACCATTTTATATCGTCAAGTGATTTACATCAACTTTAAGCATGTCCGTTTAACCTTATGATGGTAGGGGCCTGAGGGTTATTTTAACTGTTATACCGCGTCGATAAGATCTCGAACAATACGGTTCACCCCTTCCAGTATATGTTCAGGGGCTTTATCGTGGAGACGGAGGGATAGCAAGTTGCGTTTAACCCCTTGGGAAGGGATCGGAGAAGATAAGAGCGTCAAACTTTCCCAATGAAATGGATTAAAGGTCCCATCCTCGAGCTACTTCCCAGTCAATACGCTTTATTCGACTCCCGGCTTTAATTTACTGTCTACCTTTTTCTCAAAGTTTCTTTTCAGGTCATTATGTATACGCTAAGCTGTTTATGATGCAACAAGTTAGTGGTCAACCAGTTTTCGCGTTGTTGGCTTAAACCACTACTAATTAAGGAGAATCCTTGTTGATTATACAGCAGCTTAATGCAATTTATGATAACCTTCTTATGTAAATTTATACATCTCAATTGTCATGCTAAGTTTAAGGTGGAATCTCAAGGCCATTTAATCAAGTTAAAAGTGTCTAAAACATTTCATCCCACCGCTGCCACCAGCAAGAAAATTGAACTGTCTTTGAATAAAATTTGGCAGATAAAAAGAAATCTAACTTTTTTCTGTTTTATGCTTTCAGATTTTTCACTGAAGTAGCCTAGATCTCAACTCAATTTAGTAATAGAGTTTTCAAATTTTGAAATTAATTTTCCATTACTAAATTGAGTAGTGAGCTAATATTGGAGAACGAACCCCTTTCAAATGATTGACGTCACCTATAATTTATAAATCCAAATACCATTCCTAGGGTGAACTAGAGACAGGCAGTAAATCATCGAAGACGAGCTTATTCGGCTTTGTTACAGGATGCCATCTAAAATTATATCCTTAAATTACTAATGACCTTAAGTTTAATGTTACAAATTAAATTCGGATTAAACAATACCCTCTCATTTGCTATAATAAACGCATTTTTTGAAAGGACATTGAAATATATGAGAAATAATATTGGAGCGAGATGGCATCCCTGGGGTACTCCAGAAGTGACCAAAAATTCATCAGAAAAAATCAGGCGTTGAACATCCTTTTAACTTCCTTAAAGAAGTTATTGTGATACCCTCGACGTCGGGTTTTTGGGGAAGGGTCTTCCAGAGCCCAGAATTATGATCTTTAGCGATCTCAACTTTGTCTGTGGTTCCGGCCGGCCGTAGCATTTTTTCCGGAACACTTTACGGCCACAGTTTTCATCCGATTTTCACCAAATTTTTATTAGCAGGTGAAGAAGAACGTAACGAGGGTGATTTTTGAATTTCGGAAAAATGGCGGAGATATGTCTGTTTGAAATTTTAAAAAATCCGCTGCGGCTGAACCGTTTATCCGATTTTCACCAAATTTTCACCAATTACTCCTTATATTTTTTAAGAATTTTGGTGTAAAAAAAATTGCCACTTTTTATTATTATTTTTTAGTAGGGAGAAATTTCATACTTCTACCCATTACGAGGGCACATCCCTAGGCAAAAGAGCCCATTATTACTACCTACTCTTAGAAAAATTTTCGAAAAAAAGAACTTAAAATTTATAGAAAAAAAAAAAAAAAAAAACCCGGAAAATTTAAAAAAAATAAAAACTTAGAAAATTTTTCAAAACAACCGTTGGTCCGATTTTCACCAATTACTTTTTATATTTTTTAAGAATTTTTGGTCTAAAAAAATTATTAATTTTCCTTTCAGTAGGGAGAAATTTCATACGTCCACCCGTTACGAGGGGGACTTCCCCCCTTGGGCGAAAATCCGATTATTTCTACCTTTATACTTTGAAAAATTTTCGAAAAAAAAACTCGGAAAATTTTTCGGAAAAAAAATTGGAAAATTTTCCAAAAAAAACTTCCCCCTTCGTTATACTTCCCCTCCCTTACACTCCCCCCTTTATACTTCCCCTCCCTTACACCCCCCCTTATACTTCCCACCCTTTTATACTTCCCCTTCCGTTATACTTGTTTAGCAAGTTGTGGGCGAGGAAAAGGATGGATCCCACAGGGATTAATAAGCAAATTTGTGAAACCTTTGAGTGTCACGTTTTTGATCAACCTTATTTCGTCCCCCTTAAAATACAATAGATATATTCGATATCAAAAGGTTCGATGATCAAAAAGAGAAAGAAAAAAAAAAGGTATTAAATTGCAATAAATGTAACGGTATATGAGAGTAAGCGTTTTCGAAACATGGTTGTATTTCGTTGGGTCGCTTTTACAGGTTTAGCGAAGGTTTAATCTGCCATCCCCCTCTTTCCGCCGCCCCTGACCCTTTATACCTTTGAGGGGAAAAACGGTGGTCTGTTTGTCATTTAATCTTCCGAGAAACGTTCCTTCCCAACTTTACTATAAGAACCCCTTTTGGAATCTGTAAGCTTCAGGATTATAATACTGCTTCCTTGTTCCGATTTCAGGAAAATTCATTTTAGTTTCTTTCAAAATGTAATAGTCTTAAATTAAAACCGATATTAAAGGTTCCCTGAGGTTACCTTTCGTATTTTCCATTAGGTGGAAGTACCAGAACCACTTGTCAGGGGAACTTCTGTTATTGCAATAAATCGTCGCGTTAGTTCCAACACCGGAGAAGTCATTTTTCCAAGGTTTTCAGGAGAGCTAAAATACGGATTAATTTCTCATTGGAATCAGTGCGACCTGTTGGCTAAATCGTGAACTATGCGTTTTCTGTTGGTAATAGGGTTAAACTACCAACGGAATTCGATTCTCCACAAAATTTACCATCAGAAACAATGCCTAACTCAAAATTGATTAAAAATGACTTATCCGGTGTTAGAACTAACGCGACGAAATACTATTTTTTTATAAAAACATGTTTTTTTAAACCCGAATTTACGGATTTCGTTAATAAATTAATTCGGTAAATAAATTATGATTACAAATAATCGTAATCATATTTTATTTACAATTTTCCAAAAAGTCGCATTTTTTTATTTAAAGATTGATTTTAAAAAAATAAAAAAATGACTTATCCAGTATTAGAACTAACGCGACGAAATACTATTTTTTTAAATTTAAAAAAAAAAATCTACCTAAAATAGTTTTAAATTTAAAAAAAAAATAGTATTTCGTCGCGTTAGTTATAATACCGGATAAGTCATTTTCCCTCGGTTTTCAGGAGAGCCAAAATACGGATTAATTTCTCATTGGAATCAAACCTGTTGGCTAAATCATGAACTACGCGTTTTCTGTTGGTAGGTAATAGGGTTAAACTACCAACGGAATTCAATTCTCCACAAAATTTCCCATCAGAAACAATGCCTAGGTAACTCAAAATTGATAAAAAAAAATGACTTACCTATCCAGTGTTAGAACTAACGCGACGAATGAAGAAAAGTACTGTCCCCGACGGAACTTCCTTAAAACGAAGGAATAATGTAGGAGGGGGCGAAAAACCTAACAAACAATAACTTCAGCGAATAAATCGAATATTACCTAATACAAAAAATAAAGCCCTAAAAAAAGACTCACTTCCTGATACGATTTTTACGATTTTCATTCGACTTTATTTCCTGAATATCTGGGTTACCGATCGGGAGACAAATTTCAGTGGAAAAGTCGAAATGTAGTAGAAGTATCACAATAGAAATTGTTTATTGAGTCACTTATTATCCGGATCCGGGTCTTGACGCCTCTAAAACCCTTCACGATATACCTCCCCAAAGTGTCCTTTTCTTTCTCTCTCTTTCAGTCCCGTATTTTTATAGACCTTTTTATCCCGACCATATCTCTAAAAGCGACTCTTTCTGATGACACAAGGGAATGTGCGAGAAAAAAAAAGGTTTTTCTTTTAAAAAAAATATAAAAGTAAAAAAATTGATTTTCTGGAAAATTGAATAGAGTCGAAAACTTTTGGGATAATGGTTACGTGAAGATAGGGAAATAAATCTCGTTGACAATGTCTGGAGAGAAAGAGTTGAGGCCAACAAATCTTCCCTTTGTGTAAACGGGGCCTCGGATATAATACCGGTGGCTGATCCAACACCCCTTTTACTACCACAACGTTACCTTTTCCATCTTATTCGAAGATATATCGATTTTGGTTTCTTCATTTCAATGATTTTTGGATGCACGGGGGAAGCTGAGATTGTTATTAACAATTTAAGTTTATTTGAAGCCGTATGAAATTCCTATAAATCTATTGTTTTCTTGGGCGAAAAACAAAGGAATACTCTTTACGGATCCGTTACTCAACTTAAAACAGCGTTTTTTTTTTTGGAAGTTTTGTTCCAATTTTGCGAGAAAACTGTTGCTTTTTAAATTTTTTTTTCTACTCCATTTGTCTTTAGATTAAATTTATTTATTTAATACAAAATTTTTTTTCAAAAATTATATAAATGTAGAAACTTAGGAAAAAAGTCTATTTTTCAATTTTAATTTTTATGCTAAAAAACAAAGAGTTTGTATTTAAATTTATTCGTATTTAAGTGAATACACGTATTTCCTCAATGAATACACATATTTAAGAGTGAATATTAGTATTTCCTCAGTGAATACAAGTATTTAAGAGTGAATATTAGTATTTCCTCAGTGAATACACGTATTTCCTCAGTGAATACACGTATTTAAGAGTAATATTAGTATTTCCTCAGTGAATACACATATTTAAGAGTGAATATAGTATTTCCTCAGTGAATACAAGTATTTAAGAGTGAATATTAGTATTTCCTCAGTGAATACACGTATTTAAGAGTAATATTAGTATTTCCTCAGTGAATACACATATTTAAGAGTGAATATTAGTATTTCCTCAGTGAATACAAGTATTTAAGAGTGAATATTAGTATTTCCTCAGTGAATACAAGTATTTAAGAGTGAATATTAGTATTTCCTCAGTGAATACACGTATTTCCTCAGTGAATACACGTATTTAAGAGTAATATTAGTATTTCCTCAGTGAATACACATATTTAAGAGTGAATATTAGTATTTCCTCAGTGAATACACATATTTAAGAGTGAATATTAGTATTTCCTCAGTGAATACACATATTTAAGAGTGAATATTAGTATTTCCTCAGTGAATACACGTATTTCCTCAGTGAATACACGTATTTAAGAGTAATATTAGTATTTCCTCAGTTAATACACTATTTAAGAGTGAATATTAGTATTTCCTCAGTGAATACAAGTATTTAAGAGTGAATATTAGTATTTCCTCAGTGAATACACGTATTTAAGAGTGAATATTAGTATTTCCTCAGTGAATACACATATTTAAGAGTGAATATTAGTATTTCCTCAGTGAATACACGTATTTAAGAGTGAATATTAGTATTTCCTCAGTGAATACAAGTATTTAAGAGTGAATATTAGTATTTCCTCAGTGAATACACGTATTTCCTCAGTGAATACACGTATTTCCTCAGTGAATACACGTATTTAAGAGTGATATTAGTATTTCCTCAGTGAATACCGTATTTACGAGTGAATATTAGTATTCCTCAGTGAATACACGTATTTAAGAGTGAATATTAGTATTTCCTCAGTGAATACACGTATTTAAGAGTGAATATTAGTATTTCCTCAGTGAATACACGTATACACGTATATTAAGACGTAGAGAATTAAAGACCTTTTTAACATAATTTAATTTCATGTATTTAACAAGAAACCAAATTTATGATATTACAAGCCGAAACATATTTTGTGTATGAGGAAGAATTAAAACAGATGTTTTCATTCTTACATCCCCATTTTCAGTGAATACACGTATTTCCTCAGTGAATACAGTATTTAAGAGTGAATATTAGTATTTCCTCAGAGATATTAGTATTTCCTCAGTGAATATTCGTATTTCCTCAGTGAATATCAGTATTCCTCAGTGATACGCGCATTTAAGAGTGAATATTAGTATTTCCTAAGTGAATATTAGTATTTCCTCAGTGAATATTAGTATCCTCAGTGAATATGTACACATTTAAGTGAATATTAGTATTTCCTCAGTGAATATAGTATTTCCTCAGAATATTAGTATTTCCTCAGTGAATACGGTATTTATGTGAATATTAGTATTTCCTCAGTGAGTACAGTATTTAAGAATGAATATAAATGTTTAATAAAGCTAAAAGCCAAAAAAGTTTTTTCCTAACCACAGTCAATTTTTGGTAAATTGGGAGCAAATTCATATAAGTACTTGATTAAATTACGGTTTTTAGCTTTAGAGAATTTTTTTTTTTTTTTTTGCCAAAAAACTCAAGAAAATACCATAACCCTGTTATTTGGAGTTGTTGAGCGAAAAACAAAATCCTACGATCCGGTAAAAAGGATTTCACTGAACCCCCCTGAAAGTCATAACCCCGGATTAGAAGGGGAAGAAAAACTAATTTTTAAAGAATAGATGAATCTAAAGCCATCCGTTAATTATTTGATTCGTGACAACTAATTAGAAATTTCCTCACGCTTCAATATTTTCGTGATGGAAAAAAAAAGGGGGGTGATTGAGTTGATTAGAACCTATTTATGTATGCAACTCATTGAAATGTATTAGCTAGAATGTAGTAGAGTACGCCCGAGGGGTTCATTAGGTGACGGGTCCCACCTCCCTTTGCCCGTATCGTGTTCGTCGAAGCACGTGCTTACGTTATTGCAGGGGGATCCCCTTTCTCACCCCTCCTTCTACTTTCGGCCTCTTATTCATTGATTCCCAGCTTTGTAATTAGCGTGCACAAGTGCTCCGGGAAAATCACATTACGCCAGTTTCTCTCCCTCTTTTTCAATAGAAACTTTATTTCTCAAATCAAATTATACGAACCGAAATCTTCCTTTAATTATGGAGATATTTCAAATTTTATTAAAATAAAAGGGTGGTTTTAATTAGAATCTTATTACGTCTAGGATTAATTATAAACAAAAACAGACTCAGTTTATTTTACTCCAATTCTTGCACAGATCAGGGGGAAAACTTACCCAACCGAAAAAGGGATTAATTTAATTATTCTCATTTTATCTTCGGCTCCTTGTTAGTAGAAATTTATATTCCTAGAAGCCATTTTTTCGCACTCCTTCTCGATAGCTAAGACCAATCAAAGCGCCCGAAAATGCGTCCGTCGAGGATCCTTGATTTCACAGGAAATACTGGTTTGAAGAGCTTCCAACGAAAACTTCCTTAAAGAGAAGTAACAATATAGGAGGAAGTATATAGGGGGGAAGTATAGGAAGGGGAAGTATAAGGGGGGGAAGTATAAGGGGAAGTGGGGGTAAACGGAGGGGAAGTATAATTTTAATAATTTGTAATTTTCCGAGTTTTTTTTTTTTTTTTTAAAAATTTTGTAAGTTCTTTTTTTCCAAAATTTTTCCAAGTGTCAAGGTAGAAATAATGGGCTCTTTGGCCTTGGCATGTGCCTCTCGTAAAGGTAGAAGTACGAAATTTCTCCCTACTTAAAAAAAAAAATAATTAAAAAGTGGGAATTTTTTTACACCAAAAATTCTTAAAAAATATAAGGAGTAATTGGTGAAAATATGGTGAAAATCGGATTAACGGTTCGGCCGCAGCGAATTTTTAAATTTCAAACAGACATACCTCCGCCATTTTTTCGAAATTCAAAAATCGCCCTCGTTAGTTTCTTCTTCACCGGCTTATTTGTGTGAAAATTTGGTGAAAATCGGATGAAAACTGCGGCCGTAAAGTGTTCCGGAAAAAAAATGCTACGGCCGGCCGGCACCACAGACAAAGTTAAGATCGGTGTAGATCCATATTTGAATCTACCCTACGCTCCCCAAAAACCCGATTGAGGTATCACAATAACTTCTTTAAGGAAGTAAAAAATGTCACAGGAAGAAGAAAAAAAAGGAAATCCTTTTCAACAATAAAAAATCTCGGATAGTTATAAGAAGTGATAATAAACGTTACCTTAATGTCACTCCTCTGTAGGTATAGAAGGCGCTTTTGAATGTGGTGGAAGGAGACGCTCATTATGCAAACTGCAGAGTCCCCTCCCTTCAGACTCGTATTTGTATGTAAATGTATCCAGTCGACATTTCTCCACCAAATATACCTCTGAAATTCCAAAATCTTCAATTTTTTTCCCCAATCACTGACGGTTGTTCGAATCTTGTTTTAAAAGGGACTAAGGGAAAAAAACTTGGGAAATTGGAGCATTTTTTTTTGCTGGTTATTTCGTTAAAATAATTAGAAGGGGCCTTCTCATAAGTCTTTCCGGCCTACTCTTCTTTATTTTACCTTGAGGAACCTAAAAAACATAAGCGTAAGAAGTTAATTGAGGATCCGGGGAGCATTTCTAGAGATACTAAAATTTACTGCTTTACTTTAATGGACGTTTTGAGATAAAGAAGTTGTTTCGTCCCTTTAAATTTATTACCCGTAATTTTAATTTAATTACTCCATGTCCAATTAAAAAAAATTAAAAGATAATTTTACATTTTATTGCTTTATTAGTCAATGGATTTTTTTTTCGTCGGGATTTAAAATGTAATTTTAAAATTCAGCTCGTTTATTAAAGAAAATTCAAAGGATTAACTCAGCGTTAAAATGGTAATCTGGCTGTTTTTAGAAGATAAACAGGTTTGTGTATAGTGTATATTAAATTAGTCGGCTTACCTCTCTAAAAATCAATATTAATTTAAATAAATTTAAATTATTATCATTTTAGGAAAATTTGCTTGAAGGTCCTTGGAAGAGCGTGGAGGAAAAGACATGGGGAAACCCTAAGTTTCCCAGTTGATTCGAGCTCAGAGTTCCCTTTACAAAATTGTGGGCGACGTCCGTCCTTCCTCCAGCGAGAAAGCCGAAAAGCCGGGTAAGCATCCTTGATCTACTGGGTCTGGAAGATCCTCAAAAAACTGGTTATAGAAAATCCAATAACTTCTCTCTTATGATGCTGTTTATTGTCCAATATCTCACAGGAGTAATAAGTCTATATGCTTTGAAAACAAGCGCTTAAAAGCATTTTTAATTAAAAATTTTGATTAGTCGATGGTTTGAGGATCAATGTCATGAGTTCTGTTTTTTCTGAAAGTAAAAAAAAACGGACTTTTTATATAATTGCGAGTTTTAATTCGAAATGAGGGTAATCCTCTCGTAAATCGACTCCAAAGCATCGGTTTCCAAATAAGCAATCAGTTAGAACGGAGCTAACTAGAAAACTTTGATTAAAGCCCATCAAAATAAGCAAGCGATAAATAAGCTCCAGAGACTTGTCAAAACGTTCCCCCCCTAAGTACTTTGGTAAATAGAGAGTTGTAAAAAATAACAAGGCTTAAGTAGAATAATGGTCCTGAGGCGATGGATTGGGGAGGCGTTGAGGGTGAGTTTCCTAGTCGCCGCTTCTCCCGCCGCCGGATTAATGAACCGTTCTCAAGCAACACCGCTTCCCTCTTCTGGGATCTTTAATCACCACCTCCTTTAACTCTCTCAACGCCTACGTGATCTCAATCCAACTCAACCCGATAAATAAACATTCTCTCTACGTTAAGTGAAAATCAAGGGCGAAAGGGTGAAATAGCAAATGGCAAGAAAGATCAAAATCTATTAGGAGCCACTCCGAAAGAAAACTTCTTTTTTTTTTGCTGTAAACTCAATCGACAATCGACTTAAACTTCTTTAGAACGTCGAACCTTTTCGCCAAACTCAATAAAAATTTTACTTTCCTAGTGAGGAAATTTCGCCAAAATCTAGATGAAGATTCCTTTAGACATTTTATTCTATACGACTAGAAAATATGCTAAAGGGTCGCAGAATCGAAGAGATATTGCTGAAAGGGCAGCAGAATGGGAGAAAATGGGCTTCAAGGTCATATACGGAAAAATGTCCGCAGATTCATAAGCATTTGTCTAAAAGGGCCGCAGATTTGAAGGGCTGAAAGACAAGAATAAAATAAGGGCCGACTCGTAGAAAATGTGCTAAAAGGGCCGCTCACTCCCAAAAATAAGCTCAAAGGGCCGCAGATCGTAAAGTTTACTGAATGGCCAGCAGACTGGGAGAAAATGGGCTTCAAGGTCATAAACGGAAAATGTCCGCAGATTCGTAGCATTTGTCTAAAAGGGCCGCAGATTTGAAGAAATTAGGCTGAAAGTTCACAGACAGAATAAAATAAGGGCCGTTTACTCGTAGAAAATGTGCTAAAAGGGCCGCTCACTCCCAGAAAATAAGCTCAAAGGCCGCAGAATCGTAGAAGTTTACTGAAAGGCCAGCAGAATGGAGAAAATGGCTTCAAGGTCTATAAACGGAAAATGTCCGCAGATTCGTAAGCATTTGTCTAAAAGGGCCGCAGATTTGAAGAAATTAGGCTGAAAGATTCACAGACAAGAATAAATAGCTAAGGGCCGTTTACTCGTAGAAAATAAGCTCAAAGGGCCGCAGAATCGTAGAAGTTTTACTGAAAGGCCAGCAGACTGGAGAAAATGGGCTTCAAGGTCTTATAAACGGAAAATGTCCGCAGATTCGTAAGCATTTGTCTAAAAGGGCCGCAGATTTGAAGAAATTAGGCTGAAAGATTCACAGACAAGAATAAAATAAGGGCCGTACTCGTAGAAAATGTGCTAAAAGGGCCGCTCACTCCCAGAAAATAAGCTCAAAGGGCCGCAGAATCGTAGAAGTTTACTGAAAGGCCAGCAGACTGGGAGAAAATGGGCTTCAAGGTCATAAACGGAAAAATGTCCGCAGATTCGTAAGCATTTGTCTAAAAGGGCCGCAGATTTGAAGAAATTAGGCTGAAAGGTTCACAGACAGAATAAAATAAGGGCCGTTTACTCGTAGAAAATGTGCTAAAAGGGCCGCTCACTCCCAGAAAATAAGCTCAAAGGGCCGCAGAATCGTAGAAGTTTACTGAAGGCCAGCAGACTGGGAGAAAATGGGCTTCAAGGTCACATAACGGAAAATGTCCGTAGATTCGTAAGCATTTGTCTAAAAGGGCCGCAGATTTGAAGAAATTAGGCTGAAAGGTTCACAGACAATAATAAAATAAGGGCCGTTACTCGTAGAAAATGTGCTAAAAGGGCCGCTCACTCCCAGAAAATGCTCAGAAGCATTTGCTGAAAGGGCCGCAGATGGAGAAAATGGGCTGAAAGATTCACAGACAAGAATAAATAGCTAAGAGGGCCGTTTACTCGTAGAAAATGTGCTAAAAGGGCCGTGGACTCGTAGAAAAAGCTCAAAGGCCGCAGAATCGTAGAGTTTTACTGAAAGGCCAGCAGACTGGAGAAAATGGGCTTCAAGGTCTTATAAACGGAAAAATGTCAGATTCGTAAGCATTTGTCTAAAAGGGCTGAAAGATTCACAGAAGAATATTAGGCTGAAGATTTACTCGTAGAAAATAAAAGGGCCGTGGACTCGTAGAAAATAAGCTCAAAGGGCCGCAGAATCGTAGAAGTTTTACTGAAAGGCCAGCAGACTAGGAGAAAATGGGCTTCAAGGTCTTATAAACGGAAAAATGTCCGCAGATTCGTAAGCATTTTCTAAAAGGGCCGCAGATTTGAAGAAATTAGGCTGAAAGATTCACAGACAAGAATAAATAAGGGCCGTGGACTCGTAGAAAATGCTAAAAGGGCCGCAAATCGTAGTTTTGAAAGGCCAGCAGACTGGAGAAAATGGGCTTCAAGGTCTTATAAACGGAAAATGTCCGCATATTCGTTAGCATTTTTCCAAAAGGGCCGCAGATTTGAAGAAATTAGGCTGAAAGGTCACAGACATGAATAAATAAGCTAACAGGGCCGTGGACTCGTAGAAAATGAGCTAAAAGGGCCGCATAATCGTAGATTTTTACTGAAAGGCCAGCAGTCTTGGAGAAAATGGACTTCATGGTTTTTATAAACGAAAAAAAATTCTGCTGACTTGTAAACATTTATCTAAAGGGCCGCAGACTTCTACGAAGTAGGCTTAAAGAGCCAAATTCTCAGAAAACAGTGAATGGGCATCAGACTTAAAACGTTGCCTTTCAAAATGTTTCTAAAAAGGCCGCAAACTTAAAATAGACTAATAAAAAGGTTTAGAAATTTTCGTATATGTCCAAAATCTCCAATTTTTTATTTCAAAAACATTACATCTACCCGTAAAACTCCGGATCCCAACTCACAAGAAGCTTTGAGTTCCAAAAAGTTGTTTATTTAATCAAAAATCCGAGGAAAAATTGTTGTAAAAACATAAATAACGCCGCCTATAAATTAGAAAACAATGTTTGCTCAGATAGTGTTAAAAACAAGGAATGGCGTTATTTTTCTTAATAAAGCTCAGGTTAGAGCGTCTAAAGTTTTTAAACGTCCCCCTGCGAACCATCCCCACCGCTCGCGCGGTTTCCTCGCTTAAAACCACCGGAATTTCTCACGGTTCAAAAATTTACATGATATTAACCAATGTATTTTGAAACTGTCTCATTTTGTTTGAGTTTCCGCCCCGCGGTATCGTTTCCAAACTTGCGACAAGGTAAATTTCACGACCCCCGAAACCTGTTCACCTATTAAAATTATTAACTTTGACTATAACGATTTATTAACGTAATTAGATCTAAAACAAACAAACTTTAAATAAAATGACCTTTAAAGTTAATAGCGTTAGTTATAATCCTATCGTTATTTAAAAATAACGTTTGACAATTTATTAAATTGTTTCTCTATTGATTTAGTTAATAATAATAAATAAAGAGGTGTGTTTAGAGTGATTTATTTTATGCAGATAATAATGGAGGTGTGGCTGCCCTGGGCTGCATATATTATGCCTCGGTTAGATTCGACCATTAGCACAAATGCTTTACCAAACTGAGCGAAAAAACATCACTTCTCAATAATAATCTATAATTTTGTTATTTCCCCTACAGCCTCTGCAGAACCTGTGAATTCAGCAGGAGGCCTTAGGAAGATGACTTCGTTTTCTTTGGAAAAGGGTTATTAGGGACGTAGAAAGGAAGGATAAGTTAGGCAATAATGTAATGCTTAGATGTATCGCTGAATTAGCCTAACTGAATTTTATTTGCAGTGTGATGGAATTGGAAAACGGAAGTTCTGGGGATAGGTGTTGATTCAAGCGAGGAAAGGTTAGTGCGCGGAGTAACATGTGTGACATGAGTTTTCTTCCCCCAGGGGGGCCTTACCTCATTGGCTCAACTTGTCCGAATTCCCGGATGGCGTCAAGTTAGGGGAAATCATGTAAAAGAGGGTCTGAGGAGGAATGGCTAAGCTAATTTAGAGGAAGCCTCGGGCAGGGAGCAATCGGCCCTTTCCTTGTCCCTTACACTCTTCTACAGACATCCAATTCCAATTTTTTTTTCACTAAACAATTGTTATTTCTATAAACTTTTTAAACTAATAGAAAAAAAGTAATAATTTTTTTCCGTCTTTACTTCCTGAAAATGTTGATTTGAAGAGGCATTTTGACAAAATGGGGATCGCTTTTCCCTTGTCACTTCACCCACTCAATCTAGATCTCTCCATTAGGGCTACGGTTACTCGGAAAACAATATGAGAAGAAAGGCAAACACTTTTACAACCCCATGGAGACAATAACATCCCACATTCCCTTAACCGTTTATAATTTTATCGAGTTTCTATTTTAAACTTCATCAAAGAGAAATTATTGTGAAGCCCCATATGTCCCGCTATTGAGGGGGTCCACAAATGGGAACGGAAAATGGTTTTAAGCAAGGGAGGACTGGCCGGGGGTCTGTGGGTAAGGTGACCGAATTTCAAAGCGCACGCTGTAGAAAACGGTCTAAAACACAGTAAAAAAGATGTTAAAACACCCAGCCACTGATTAAAACGGGTGTTTCTACACCGTAAAATTGACGAAAACTACCCGAAAACGGGTAAAAGTGAGGTTTAACGCCTAAACGCCTTACGAAACTAGTTTGTCTAGACCAGAAAATCGAAGAAAAGGACCCAGAACCCGGTAAAAGCTGGGATCTGATTAAACGGTGTTTCTACACCTTAAAATCGATGAAAACTACAGAAAATAGAAGAAAAGGACTCGGACGCTAAAAAATTATCGCGGACACCTGATTAAACGGGTGTTTCTACCCGTAAAATCGACGAAACTTCCCGAACCCGGTAAAAGTGATGTTTAACGCCTAAAAGCCTAACAAAACTGGTTTGTCAGACTAGAAAATCGAGAAGGACCCTGAGCCCGATAAACGCCCGGGCATCTGATTAAGCGGGTGTTCTACACCGTAAAATTGACGAAAACTACCCGAAAACGGGTAAAAGTGATTTAACGCCTAAACGCCTTACGAAACTAGATTGTCTAGACCAGAAAATCGAAGAAAAGGACCCAGAACCGGTAAAACGCCTGGAATCTGATTAAACGGGTGTTTCTACACCGTAAAATCGAGAAAACTACCCGAACCAGGTAAAAGAGATGTTTAACGCCTAAACGCCTAACAAAACTGGTTTGTCTAGACTAGAAAATCGAAGAAAAGGACCCTGAACCCGAAAAACGCCCGGGCATCTGATTAAGCGGGTGTTTCTACACCGTAAAATTGACGAAAACTACCCGAAAACGGTAAAAGTGGGTTTAACGCCTAAACGCCTTACAAAACTAGTTTGTCTAGACCAGAAAATCGAAGAAAAGGACCCAGAACCGGTAAAACGCCTGGAATCTGATTAAACGGGTGTTTCTACACCTAAAATCGATGAAAACTACAGAAAAGGACTCGGAACGCTGTAAAAGAGATGTTTATCGCCCGGACACCTGATTAAACGGTGTTTCTACACCGTAAAATCGACGAAAACTTCCCGAACCGGTAAAAGTGATGTTTAAACGCCTAAAAGCCTAACAAAACTGGTTTGTCAAGACTAGAAAATCGATGATAAGGACCCGAGCCCGATAAAACGCCCGGCATCTGATTAAGCGGGTGTTTCTACACCGTAAAATTGACGAAAACTACCCGAAAACGGGTAAAAGTGAGGTTTAACGCCTAAACGCCTACGAAACTAGATTGTCTAGACCAGAAAATCGAAGAAAAGGACCCAGAACCCGGTAAAACGCCTGGGAATCTGATTAAACGGGTGTTTCTACACCGTAAAATCGACGAAAACTACCCGAACCAGGTAAAGAGATGTTTAACGCCTAAACGCCTAACAAAACTGGTTTGTCTAGACTAGAAAATCGAAGATAAAGACCCTGAACCCGAAAAAAAACGCCCGGGCATCTGATTAAGGGTGTTTCTACACCGTAAAATGACGAAAACTACCCGAAAACGGTAAAAGTGAGGTTTAACGCCTAAACGCCTTACAAACTAGTTTGTCTAGACCAGAAAATCGAAGAAAAGGACCCAGAACCCGGTAAAACGCCTGGGAATCTGATTAAACGGGTGTTTCTACACCTAAAATCGATGAAAACTATCAGAAATAGAAGAAAGGACTCGGAACGCTGTAAAAGAGATGTTTATCGCCCGGACACCTGATTAAACGGGTGTTTCTACACCGTAAAATCGACGAAAACTCCCGAAACCGGTAAAAGTGATGTTTAACGCCTAAAAGCCTAACAAAACTGGTTTGTCTAGACTAGAAAATCGATGAAAGGACCCAGACCCGATAAAACGCCCGGGCATCTGATTAAACGGGTGTTTCTACACCGTAAAATCGATGAAAACTACCCGAACCAGGTAAAGTGATGTTTAACGCCTAAACGCCTAAAAAACTGGTTTGTCTAGACCAAAAATCGAAGAAGAAGACCCAGAACCCGGTAAAACGCCGGCATCTGATTAAACGGGTGTTTCAACACCGTAAAATCGACGAAAACTACCGAAACCAGGTAAAAGAGATGTTTAACTAAACGCCTAACAAACTGGTTTTCTAGACCAGAAAATCGAAAAAAGGACCCAAAACCTTTAAAAGAGTTTACGCCGGCCTGATTAAATGGTGTTTCTACACCAGAAAATCGACGAAAATACCCGAAGGTAAAAGAGATGTTTAACGCCTAAACGCAACAAAACTGGTTTTCTAGACCAAAATCGACGAAAACGACCCAGAACCCGGTAAAAGAGATATTTACTCGGACACCTGATTAATGTTTCTGGACCTGAAAACCGAGAAAACGACCCAAAACTCGTTGAGAAAGGTGTTTAAACCCCCAAAATCTTATAGCCGGAGTTTATAGACCAGAGAATCGAAGAAAATGACTTAAAACCTGTTAAAACGGCCCCAGGAAGTCCGCCAATGAACGTTCGAGACCTCTCGACTCCCCAATCGAAGATGCTTCTCGCTCTCTAGGGAAGTAGTTATACCAGCTGTGGACAGTACTTTTTTTTCCATAAAATAGAATATTAGTTTAATTACTTTGTGAAACTTGAACGGTTGATACCCCTAGACTTATACATAATAATTAAACGACAGATTAATCGGGATAGCAATTTACCCTAATAGTGGGCCTTATAGTCCTAGACGCAATGAATTTACTAAGTATTCATGAGGTAACATAAATCTCATTTAGATTTATGTAGATTAGTTTGGAAATTTCAATGTTGACAAAGGGAAAATTTATATTTTCGATCCATGTGACACGTGGGATCTTGGGTGTTCGACAACAGAAACCACGATATTCGGGAGGCGATCTGAATTGTAAGCAGAACACGTCTCTCGGGGTCAAGTACATTTGTTTTATAACCAAGCAACCTTTTATCGAGAGAACCCTTTGTTTTCGAGATTCTGAAAAACTGTCAAACTATGGCAATCGCATCCGAAATTTGAACACCTAGGCAAAATCAAAGACTTTGTAGCTACGAACCCATCAATTCTCAGAAAGAAGTTTCTAAAAAGTTTAAAACGCTGAGTAAAACCATTGTTATTTTTCCTCTTGTCTACTAAAAAGTTTCAGGAAAGGAGAAAACTAAATACATTTTTTCTTGATTATAAATGTCTACAATAAAAAGAAGAAGAAATCTGGATTGCGGCGTTAAACTTTTATTTTTTCCCCCTCATCTTTTGACCAAATGACATCCTCAGTATTAAAAATAAAAAGACTTCCTATTTTTTAATATAAAAAAAATTCCGCACAATTTTCATCGGAATCAACTTTTTGATGATTAAAAAAATTAATTTAGGTCAAAAAGTGTATTAAGTAGTGAGGAGGTCGGCCGGGTATAGTCCGTGACCCAGTCGACAAGTTTTACGCAACTCGTTTCACTCGTGACAACGGCCGCGAAGCGACTGGGGATTTCCAGTCTCGACATCTGCTAGAAAAAAAATCAGAATTATGCAAACGGGTAATTCCGGGCTTAACTTATCTAATTCTAAGTTTCTTTGAACTTTCTCAACAGAAAAAAAATCGTTTTATTTTTGTTTAAATAAAAACATCATTATTTATATTTTTAAAAAGATGTATTATCTGATGTGAGAGGTTTTCCGCCGCCTTTACGGCTTTCCAAATACTGACCTGCCGCGATCCGGGATTAACCCAGTTGCATGATTGCCTCCTCTCCCATACAATGCTTTGATAAATTCCAAAATCGATTTCACTTCCTAGCGGGTAACGCTTCGCTCGGATACATCCAGATGAGAAAATTTAGTACAAAAGGTTCGCAAATAAAAAAAATTCTAAAAAGGAAGTTATTGTGATACCCTCGAAGTTTTCTATGGGTCTTTTAAGTCCTGTATTGTTTTTGATCATGGGATTCTTTCCCCCTAGAATTTTGTAGCTCTAAAATAAATCTGAAGAAAATTCTTCAGGATTTCCGAGTTGAAAGTTTTTTTCATGACGATATAAATTTAAAGGAATGCAAAGCCACTAGCCTAGAACGTAGCGATTGTAATTCTTGACTCGGGGGTGCTAACAGGGAATCTAGCGGTTCCGTTTTAACTGTTTTGCGGTCGATTTCGGAGTTGCTCTAAATTTAATTACTTCGCAATTCCTACGGTTTTCGACCTCAAAAATCACCAAACGTAAATTATTCAAATTAAACTCGGACTGAAAAGGGCCGTATTTATAAACGTCCCTTTTCTCAAGGTTTCCTTGAAATCCTTCCTTTTGTGTCAACACAAACACAACTTGAAGTGTTCCTTCAAACTTTAAGAGTCCTCTAACGGAGGGCTTTCATTGGCTCATTACACACTTGATAAAGTTATTGACTATGGAAGACATGACACCCAAGGAACCAACACTCACAAGTTGGATTTTTTTATTTTCTTCTAAATATCTCTGAAACTGTTCGTCAAAACGAAATAAAAGATAAAAGAAAAGTTGTAGATAACAAAATTTTCTACAAAAATGTACTTATATGCTTTTCACGTAGGGCTTATAGTTTTGGACCTATCAAGCTTTTAAGTTTTAGGATTAACAAATCATTGTTATAACATTTTTTTTACGTTGAATGCGTAGGTTTTTTCTCTTTCAATAAAAATATATTTTGTTGAAAAGCTCTTTATAAAGTATTAACGTTCAATATTCATAGTTTTTGTACAAACGATAAAAAAAGATTTCAAAATTGATGAAATGCTTGAAGGGAAAACATTTTATTCGAAGTGGCCCATTAAGGGAATAACATCGGGGTAAAAAACGATCTGGCTTATGGGACGATAAAGCATTTATCAGAGGACTTTAATTGAAATTCCTGACAGGGAAGTTTCCGAAGTCTAAACAATAAGTTTCCAAAAGGCGCCCTTCCCCTTTTTCATGTTTAAATTAAGATGAAAATGTTGCAATGAAAATTAAAGCGCAATTAAAATGTAGCGAAATGATGGAGATACCGTCGTTTCAGGGTTACCAAAGTGTAGGAGAAACTCGGGTTTTAACTTCCTTAAAGAAGTTATTGTGATACCCTCACGCGGGTATTTGGGGAGGGGAGGGTAAATTCGAATATGGATCTATACCGATCTCAACTTTGTCTGTGGTGCCGGCCGGCCGTAGCATTTTTTAGAACACTTTACGGCCACAGTTTTCATCCGATTTTCACCAAATTTTCACACTTTAGCCGAAGAAATAACGAGGGCGATTTTTGAATTTCGAAAAAATGGCGGAGATATGTTGTTTGAAATTTTAAAAAATTCGCTGCGGCCGAACCGTTAATCCGATTTTCACCAAATTTTCACCAATTACTCCTTATATTTTTTAAGAATTTCGGTGTAAAAAAAATTGCCACTTTTTATTATTATTTTTTTAGTAGGGAGAAATTTCATACTTCCTACCCATTACGAGAGGCACATCCTTAGGCCAAAGAGCCCATTATTTCTACCTTGACACTTAAAAAAATTTTCGAAAAAAATTATAAAATTTTTCAAAAAAAAAAATTTTCAAAAAAAAAAAAGGAAAACCTGGAAAATTTTTCGAAAAAACAAAAAGACTTAAAAAATTTTTCACAAAAAAAACTAGGAAAATTAAAAAAATAGAAACTTTCCCCTTCTTTATTTTTCCTTCCTTTATACTTTCCCTCCCTTCGTTATTTTCGTTCTTATACTTCCCCCTCGTATACTTCCCCTCCATATACTTCCCCCTCCGTTTACGTCCGCTCCTTTATACTTCCCCCTCCTATATACTTTCCCTCCTATATTGTTACTTCTCTTTAAGGAAGTTTTCGTTGGAAGCTCTTCAAACCAGCACTTTTTTCCCTAAAAAATTAGGTTTCTAGGGTTTTTGAAACCCCATTTATACAGGAGTTTTGGTAGTTTTTCTCGGTTTTTTGACAAATAGAGCCCATTTTTACAATTTTGGGTAGTTTTTCCCTTTTTTTAGACAAAGATAACCCATTTTTACAGTATTTCTGGTAGTTTTCTTTGGTTTTTTGACAAAAATAACACATTTTTATCCTAATTTTAGGCAGTTTCTCTGTAACTGGGGATTCTTCGGATTTCAAAAACAAAAATTTTCCAGAGTTTTACTATTTTTCGAGGTGCGTGGGATACTAGATTATAAATAAAATATAAACTTTTATTTAAAAAAATTGTTTTTAATAAACTACAGGATGATAAAAATTACCATTATTGAAAGCCTTACGTAACTTACAGCAGTCTCAGGATTCGGTAATTGTTGGACAAGAGAAAGTTCACTTTCTCCAATTTTTTTACAAAAAAAAAAGTAAAAATTAAATTCTAAAAATAAATAGAGCACCAGAAGAAATTTTTGGTACAATTTAATGTCCGGCGTATTGTCTTAGAATTTGGTTCCATTCCTTAGGGTAGTTTCTTTGTATGAAAAGTAATACTTGTTGTATTTGTCGTGTTTCCGCGGGAGAGCATTTAGGGCAAGCGCCTCTTAGAACCAACGGGGCGTAAACTATAAAATAAGGATGAAATTTAAATTTTTTATGATGATGAGGTTTTACTTTTTAGCCGTCGGCCGACGGGATCGCATGGGCCTTCTCCGATAGCGCATTTGAGCTGTCTCATGAGGTACCTTTTGTCTTTAAGGGCGGTTTCGAGGGCGTCGCTTGAGATCAAAGATTCGTCCCCGGCGAGGCAGACGACCAAGCAGCCGAAGAGAGCGGCTATCTGAAAATAAAGCCAAAATTGAAAATTTGTAATAAAACAGAGTGTCTAAATTGCTCCCCCGCTCTGTGGGAAACTCAATAATCCGAAGAGAAGCAAGGCTAGATTTATGGGATTTATGTACATTTGTTACTGTTCATGGGAGAAAACTGTCGAAAAAAAAATATTTTATGGGAAAACACTATTTCATCAGCATAATTCTATGAAAAGTTCTTTTCTAAAGAGACTGCCGGAAGAGAAAAAATAATTTTTTAAGTAATTATTACAGTTATACAAAATGCTCTTTACAGCTGTCTCTTAAATGATCAACGCGATTCTCTCCTGCAGTAATTTC
Source organism: Orius insidiosus (assembly GCA_014119065.1). Taxonomy (NCBI): domain Eukaryota; kingdom Metazoa; phylum Arthropoda; class Insecta; order Hemiptera; family Anthocoridae; genus Orius; species Orius insidiosus. Next base: position 51,082 of record JACGAQ010000982.1, read on the forward strand.
ATGCGTATCATCTTCAGGAAGCCGTTTCGACCACGTGACGGGCATAAAACCCGCCCATTTTTCTTCCCCCTTCCGTATAAATATAATTTCTTAATAGTTCAACCCGAGTGTAAACATTTATGGTCGTCTGAGATTTATATGGGACTAAGAAATAACCCGAGAGAAGGACCCCTTTTTAAGGGTAAAACTTCACCCCCTGGAGTCACAATTGATTTATCATACAAAAGAGAAAGAACTACAGAGAGAAAAAAAATATACAGAATGTAAACACATTTGTATTCAGAAAAATCCTTTTTACGCAACCGTAGAGTTGGTCGAAAGCCGAGTTTAGGTATGTCTCTTAAAACAAAACCTCCATTTTTCAAAAAAAAGAAAAAGTCTTTTATTTCCTTAGGGGTCCGATTTTTCTTTCATTTTGCTATTTGATCTTTCATTCTTGATTTTGCTCCAATTTTTCCAGATAACTGTTTTTTAAATTTTTTTTTTCATTAAGCTTTAGTATAAATATTTACTTATATAAAAAGATTTTTTTCAAAAATAAACAAGAAAAAAACGTCAGTTTTAAAATTAAATTTTTGATTAAAAATAAATAAAGGATAAAACGATTTTGTATTTAAATTTATGTGGGCTTAGTGAAGGTAAAAGCTAAAAAAAATTTTTCGTAACCACATTCAATTTTTTGTAAACTGGGAGCAAGTTCAAAAATTGATAAAATATAACGTGCCGATTGTTTCTCCTAGATAGTAGCAAAATCAGAAAGAATAATTTTTAAAAAAAGTTTTCTCACAAAATTGGTGCAAAACTTCACAGAAAAAGAGCCACCATATAAAGTGGTATGACGGACCCTTAACTCAACTAATATCTCTGAACTACTCATTTTCTTTTTTAACTTCCTTAAAGAAGTTATTGTGATACCCTCCACGTCGGGTTTTTGGGGAGGGGTCTTCCAGGTCCGGAGGGTCAATTCGAATATGGATCTACACCGATCTCAACTTTGTCTGTGGTGCCGGCCGTCCGTAGCATTTTTTTCCGGAACACTTTACGGCCACAGTTTTCATCCGATTTTCACCAAATTTTCAAAATTTCTTTAGCCGGTGAAGAAGAATGTAACGAGGGCGATTTTTGAATTTCGAAAAAATGGCGGAGATATGTCTGTTTGAAATTTTAAAAATTCGCTGCGGCCGATCCGATTTTCACAAATTTTCACCAATGCTCCTTATATTTTTTAAGAATTTTTGGTGTAAAAAAATTGCCACTTTTTAATTTTTTTTTTTTTTTTAGTAGGGAGAAATTTCATACTTCTACGCATTACGAGAGGCACATCCCTAGGCCAAAGAGCCCATTATTTCTACCTTGACACTTCAAAAAAATTTTCGAAAAAAAAAATTTAAAAATTTTCAAAAAAAAATGAAACTAGAAATTTTTCGAAAAAAAAAAAAAAACTTAAAAAAATTTTCACAAAAACAACAAAAAAACTAGGAAATTTTTAAAAAAAATAGAAACTTTCCCCTTCCTTATTCTTCCCCTCTTTTATACTTTCCCACCTTCGTTATACTTTCGTTCCCTTATACTTCCCCCTCCGTATACTTCCCCCCCCCCTCCGTTTTACGTCCCCTCCGTTATACTTCCCCCTCCTATATACTTCCCCTTCCATATACTTTCCCTCCTATATGTTACTTCTCTTTAAGGAAGTTTTCGTTGCTCTTCAAACCAGTACGTTTTTTGGCCTCAAATTTGGCACTAACTTTATACTCCAGTTAATCTTTCAACAACCCGGGATTCGAACTCATGACCTCCAAAACTTAAAATAATTTTTTTCTAAACTGAAATTTGGATTGAAAAATCATTTGAACATTGATAATCGTGGATAAGATATCCTATAATCAAGCCTTATATCAAATTCATACTAGTTTCAACTAAATTAAGATAACCGAGTCCTAAAGCATGGTATGAATTTGGAATTTCGGGTCGACCAATTTATGTGAAACTTGCGAGAAGTAATTTAACTTTTAGTAAACTTAAACTTAAGATATGTTAAGAACTTCTTTTTTAAAAGAAGTTTTTGGGGGAGAGAATTTCTAAAATGTCAAATTCAATCTAAATCAAAGGAACAAAGAAAAATTAATACATTTTTTAGGAAAATATTTAATCAATTTTGGAGACGTGAAAATCCGGGTGGCTCAAAATCGGCGATCTTTATTAGAATCATTCGATTTTTCCCTCCCGAGGGAGCCCTCGTTTAAGTTGTCGCATTTTTTTAAAATAATCGGCGGATCTCAATAGATTGGGAGCCGGGCACGACTCTCGAGGATTCAATTACGTTTGAGATAGAGTTTGGGGACGAACACATAATACCATTACTACGAGTGTGACGGCGGGAGGGTAGGGAAGAGAGAGAGAAGTAGTAATCTAGATTTGCGGCCGTTTTATCCAAATGGTATCTGTTCTGGTAGTTAGGGGTCTTGGGCCCCTGCGGTTCGGTGCCTTGATTTATCTCCATGCTATATTGGCGGGTGAGCCACCTACACCCTTCGTCCCCTCTTTCGGTCAAACCGGACCAACATAACTTTCCCTTCGCATCCCTTACTATAACTAATACATTAATTCAATTCACGGTCCATGTTCGACTAAACTTTAAACTGAATTATATGACTCGGACCTTTATAAGCTACCTTTTACGATTTTCCCTTTAGTATCAACTATAATTAAGTTATACAGGGTAATCCAGTAAAGCATATTAAAAAAAATGTTTGAATACCATGAAAAGCAGAATAATCCAATTTTGACCAGATATTCAGGCATTTCCCCACTACAATACCTACAAATCCCACAAATTCCGAAATCGAAATTTAATTCCACAATTTTTTACCTCAAATCTTTAGAACGTTAAAAATTCCCTTTTTTTTAGGAACCTTTTTTTTTTCTCTCCCTTTTTCCCTAAGCTGCATTGCCTTATGACTGATGAAGCAAATTTTAACGCTTCCCCTCGGAGTTTAAGCTTTCATATCTTCTTAGAATCCACGATGTTTTATAGCAAGAATATAAGCGGCAATTTTTCTTTTCTTCCACCGCTTTTTTTACCCTCCCCGCACGCATTATTTTTCTTTTCCTGTAATGAAAATTAACTTCTGAATTTTATACGCAAAATAGGTTGAGAAAGACAAAAATACAAAATATTTATAGAAAGACCACTAAAAACGCCATAAAATCGTAGAAAGGTCCCTAGAATCGCGCTAAAATCGTAGAAACACCTTAAAAATCGTAGAAAGACAAAAAAAAAAATACCCCTAAAAACGCCCTAAAACGCCTTAATTCGTATAAAAACCCTAAAATCTATAAGACCGATAAATAAACCTTAGACTCGTAGAAAGACCTATAAATAAGCCTTAGATTCGTAGAAAAGTTCCAAAAAACGGCTTATATTTATAGAAAGACCCTAAAAACGCCATAAAATCGTAGAAAGATCCCTAGAATCGCGCTAAAATCGTAGAAACACCTTAAAAATCGTAGAAAGACAACAAAAAACTAGTTAAAGACCCCTAAAAACGCCCTAAAACGCCTTAAACTCGTAGAAAGGCTTTAAAAAAACGCCTTAAATTCGTATAAAAACCCTGGAATCGTAGAAAGACCGATAAATAAACCTTAGACTCGTAGAAAGACCCATAAATAAGCCTTAGATTCGTAGAAAAGTTCCAAAAAACGGCTTATATTTATAGAAAGACCCTAAAAACGCCATAAATCGTAGAAAGATCCCTGGTATCGCGCTAAAATCGTAGAAACACCTTAAAAATCGTAGAAAGACAACAAAAAACTAGTTAAAAGACCCCTAAAAACGCCCTAAAACGCCTTAAACTCGTAGAAAGGCTTTAAAAAAACGCCTTAATTCGTATAAAAACCCTGGAATCGTAGAAAGACCGATAAATAAACCTTAGACTCGTAGAAAGACCCATAAATAAGCCTTAGATTCGTAGAAAAGTTCCAAAAAACGGCTTATATTTATAGAAAGACCCTAAAAACGCCATAAAATCGTAGAAAGATCCCTGGTAGAAAGATCCCAATACAAAAAGACAAAAAAAAAAGATAAAAAAAATCTGTTTTTTAGAATTTATATATGGGAAACTAAATTAAAAAATTGTTGAGTCCCCGAAATTGATAAATCCCTTAATCACTTTTCTACGCTCGTAAAGGCCACTTTAAAAATCCCTACATCGTAATAACCAAAGTAATCTCACTTTTTCCAATCCAACCAACAATCCTTCCAGTCCGATTCCTAAATTAGACATTTATTGACTCCCCTCCCCAATTTTCTCTCTTCAAACTACTGCATGAAAAACCCTTCGATATAAGCGAATCACCAATTTTACAAGATTAACGCTTAGAATTCAATTATAAAATCTTATTTTGACATATTCATTACCTAATACGATTGGGAGAGATAATCGAATTTGTAGGGCGGCATCTACTTGGATGTAAATTAGATTAAGAGGTTAGTGATGGGGTGAAAAGGTGAACCGAGTATTCAACAGGTCACAATCCCTATCAGCCTAAACTTTGGTGCGTAGTTTTTTATTGCCAATTGCGCATTTGTCACTTCCTCATTTTGTCTCTTTTGTGCCCAATCATTGAAGTATATCGCCTTTAATTCCATCAAGGACATAACATCTTCAATCTGAGGTTCTCAGAAGCCAGGAAATGCAAAAAAAAAATTGGTAACGTCTACATTGACAGCTAAGGCCCTACGAAACTGAAGGATATCCTCATTATATTCTTCTCATGAGAATTTTCGTACTTTCCGTGCTGTCATCTCGTATAAAATCCGTTCGTGGGAGTCTTTCAATCAGGTTGGAAAGAAGAAAGAGAAGTGCTTGAAACAAAGTTCTTTGAGAATGAAAGGATAAAGAAAAGGGGATGGGGAGGTTTACAACTTACTAGAAGACCAACTTGTGTTTACGTTCTAATTAGATTTCGTCGAGAATACCTTCTTACTTTATACATACTAAATAACCTGGAGTAACTTTTAACACGACCTAATCAACGGCTCTTTTTTATACAGCCGAAAACCCATTGGTTATTACAGTTTTATGAAGGCTTCATTCGTAGACTTCTGGTCGACGGGCTAAAGCAGGTTCAAGGTCACGTCTGAAAGGGTTGAGGGCCAATGGCGAGCAAGAAGTTGAAGCAGAGGCTGCTATCGTCGATTACTGTTCGACGGTTCAAAGGTTCAAGCAGGTTCAAGGTCGTTAGACGTCTGAAAGGGTTGAGAGCCAATGGCGAAAAGGAGCAAGAAGTTGAAGCAGAGGTGCTATCGTCGATTACTGTTCGACGGTTCAAAGGTTCAAGCAGGTTCAAGGTCGTTAGACGTCTGAAAGGGTTGAGGGCCAATGGCGAGAAAGGGAGCAAGAAGTTGAAGCAGAGGCTGCTATCGTCGATTACTGTTCGACGGTTCAAAGGTTCAAGCAGGTTCAAGGTCGTTAGACGTCTGAAAGGGTTGAGGGCCAATGGCGAGAAAGAAGTTGAAGCAGAGGCTGCTATCGTCGATTACTGTTCGACGGTTCAAAGGTTCAAGCAGGTTCAAGGTCGTTAGACGTCTGAAAGGGTTGAGGCCAATGGCGAAAAGGGAGCAAGAAGTTGAAGCAGAGGCTGCTATCGTCGATTACTGTTCGACGGTTCAAAGGTTCAAGCAGGTTCAAGGTCGTTAGACGTCTGAAAGGGTTGAGGCCAATGGCGAGAAAGGGAGCAAGAAGTTGAAGCAGAGGCTGCTATCGTCGATTACAGTTCGACGGTTCAAAGGTTCAAGCAGGTTCAAGGTCGTTAGACGTCTGAAAGGGTTGAGAGCCAATGGCGAGAAAGGGAGCAAGAAGTTGAAGCAGAGGCTGCTATCGTCGATTACTGTTCGACGGTTCAAAGGTTCAAGCAGGTTCAAGGCCGTTAGACGTCTGAAAGGGTTGAGGGCCAATGGCGAGAAAGGGAGCAAGAAGTTGAAGCAGAGGCTGCTATCGTCGATTACTGTTCGACGGTTTAAAGGTTCAAGCAGGTTCAAGACTTGTATGAATGAAGATGTCTGAAAAGGTTGAGGGCGAATGGCGAGAAAGGAGCAAGAAGTTGTAGCAGAGGTTGCTATCGTCGATGACTGTTCGACGGTTCAAAGGTCATTATAAGCGAGCCTGAGACAAGTGGGTCGTTACTGAAGAACTAGAAACTAAAATGAAATCAAAGTTCCCAATTTGTGTTCTATCAATTGTTTTAAGTACACCTTGTCTCATACGCCTTTAAAACTTGGTTTTAACCCACTTCAAAATCCACTAGAGATCCTCCCAGAGGCATAAACGAAGGTAAATCGACGTCAACTTCGAAAGGGCCTCGGGGTCTTAAGGAACAAAAAGTATTTGTCAACATCCTCATTTAACAAAGGCCTCTTTCCTTTTATTTGCCCTTTCAAAGTCATTAGACCCCTCCAAGGCTGAAAAAAAACTTCTTTTTTTTTTAATAGTCGGACATTTCCGGAAATCATTGCATAATAAGCGGAAAAAGCGTGACAGATCACCTTACATCATCTCCGCCTTTTTTGTGTCCGTTTCATCCACTTTCACCCCTAAAATAATTAAAAATGTTTATTTTAACCCAGAGTAAAATGGGCGCATTAATTTAATTTAAAATGGTAATAGATTCCGAAGGATTTGCATGCTCGCGGATATGATGGAAATTTCAAGACAATGAATCTCTAATCAATTTTCTCTGCCAAATCATCTAATTTCATAAATATTTTTATAGCGAAAATCTACTAATCACAAAAATTAACTATCTTAAATAAAAAGAAGTTTAAAAATTTATTATCAACGTAGAAAAAATAAAAGTCTTCGCCCAGCCAGGCCACATGGAACGGGCGTGAAGAGCCCAAATTTCTCCCTCCTATAATATAAATAGTATTTCGTCGCGTAATTCTAACACCGGACAAGTCATTTTTCCACCATTTTGATGTCAAAATTTGTACATTTTGTCGTATTAGCTCAACACTGGCTATCTAATTTTTCCAGGTTTTCAGGAGAGCCAAAATACGGATTATTTCTCGTTGGAATCAATGCATCACCTGTTGGCTAAATCGTGAACTACGCGTTTTCCGTTGTAATAGGGTTAAACTACCAACGGAATTCGATTCTCCACAAAATTGTCCATCAGAAACAATGGCTAACTCAAACTGACAAAAACTGACTTGTCCGGTGTTAGAATTAACGCGACGATTAAATAAAGGAGTATTTTGGATTTTGGATCCATTTTGGATTTTCAAAAGCTCGAATTTATACATTTTAATCATAAAAATTATGATTTCTAAAATTGACTTTTTTTTCTGTTTTTCTAAATTTTTATGATTTTGAAAAAACTCTTTTGTACTTCAGTAAATAAATTATTATAAAGCCAATTGAAAAGAAAAAAAAATTTAAAACCAACAGTTTTCTCGCAAAATGGGAGCAAAACTTTGAAGAAAAAACGCCACCGTAATAAGTGGTACAACGGACCCTTAAGGTCACTAATTATTATTTCTGCGGAGTCTAGACATCAAAAAAACGCCCCGGAAGGTGTTGCGATCTTGAAGCCATTAGAGAAAATCATTTTTATTATATAGCCTAAAACTAATTTTATGTACATTTGATTGCCTTTTTGTTTCACCCTGAGTACCCGAAGTCGTTTTTATCTTTTAAATGTAGCGGACAATGGTTTCCTGAGCCTTTTAATCTTGAAACAAGGGTTACCTATTCTAGTTCTGAGTAGATAACGCTTTGTTTTCCCTTAATACCCTTTTTTTATTGTATTTCTGTCCTCTTAGAATTAGAAACTTTTTATTTAAAAAAGCGATTAGTCCTTGGAAATTATTCCAATTATTACTTCACAAGAAAATCTTGCACAAGAGGTCCTCTCGCGAATAAATAATGAAGACAAATAGGCCGAGGAAAATAAAATCAAGGGTTTTTTTCAACATGGACACAGAAAAATTAATCTATGACAGATAAAATCGTTTTATCTTCAGATAGTGAAGTAAATAATAAAAATTAAAGTTGGTAAGACTGTTTATGTGATTTAAATTTTCGGTTGTCTTCTTGATAAAAGGGCCTCGTTAATTTTCCAAGACTAGGATTACTCATTGAGACTCGATTGGAGGGTAGATGTTTATTCACTTAATAGCCTAGGTACTTGATATTATCTTCCGCTCCTAGATTACTCTCGGAAAAACAAATATGTTCCATTGTTTTCTCGTATTTGCACGAGAACTCTAAAGAAAGTGTAATCAAAAGGGGAAAATCTTATACTCGTCTAAATTAAGAAAATCCAATTACTTATTTACAAAAAGGGCTTTGAAGTTCTCAAAATCTAATTTGACTCGTATTTGATTATACTAATAAGTTGAGGGATCTTTTAGGAGAAGGGGAGAAGAAAAAAAAATTCAAGGTATACAATCCAAATTAATATCAAGCGGTCTAGAAAGACAAAAGGATCAAAGGTAAGCTATCTCCAAAGAATTCAATTAAATAAGGATCTTTTTATTTATCCTAAATATATTTTAAATAATTTTTAACTCACCTGAAGTAGTCTAAAAGAACTCATGTTCACGAATGACTCCTCGATTGAGAAGGGAAAGTAAACTATTATAGAAAGTTCCCTACCACCAGTGTCCAGACGGCTCCCCCACTTTTTAATATTAACGAGTGACAAATAAAAGTATTTTTCTCAAATTACGACCAGACTTCCTTAAAAAAATTTTTTTTTTTCATCCCAGAAGGTGAAAACGTCACAGCAGTTCTACCAACTGAAGCAGCAAAAATATCATAATTGCAATACCCTTGATGGACGATTTTTTGAAATTGCTTTTTCATAGCACGTCAAATTTGCTGCTAAATCTGCGATGAGTTTGAAGCACTACAAATTTCTTAATTCCTTCCAATATTGATTTCAGAGAAAGAAGTTATTGTAATACCCTGGAGAGACGATTTTTGAAAGTGGATTTTTCAGATGAAAGATGTCCATCCCTATCACCAGAGTCTAGACGGCTCCTCAACTTTTAGGTATTAAGGAGTTTTAAATAAAACAGGGATTCCCAAACTTTTTGGAGTCCCTTTTACCAGTCGAAAAGCGTGCCGGAGCCCTTCACCTTCTCTCGAAAGAATGAGTACATACTCATAAGATTTAAGAATGTTGTTGTAATCATCGGACGTGAGACAACCAGACAGGACCAGACAGGACCAGACAGGACCAGACAGGACCAGACAGGACCAGACAGGACCAGACTGGACCAGACAGGACCAGCCAGGACCAGACAGGACCAGACAAGACCAGTCAGGACCAGCAGGAGCAGACAAGACCAGGCAGGACCAGGCAGGACCAGACAGGACCAGGCATATTTTGTGCACGAGTCAAAGGGATCGCGAACCATCATCCCCGCTATTGGCGCTATCCCAATGATGTTGAATTTAACTCTCAAAAGAATGACTACTCAAAAGATTTATGTAACAAAATATCTGTCAAGACCAGACAGGACCAGACAGAACCAGACAGGACCAGACAGGACCAGACAAGACCAGACAAAACCAGACAAAACCAGACAAGACCTCACACGACCAGATAGGACCAGGCATATTTTGTGCACGAGTCAAAGGGATCGCGACCATCATCCCCGCTATTGGCGCTATCCCAATGATGTTGAATTTAACTCTCAAAAGAATGACTACTCAAAAGATTTATGCAAAATATCTGTCAAGACCAGACAGGACCAGACAGAACCAGACAGGACCAGACAGGACCAGACAAGACCAGACAAGACCAGACAAAACCAGACAAGACCTCACACGACCAGAGAGGACCAGGCATATTTTGTGAACGATCAAAGGATCGCGAACCATCATCCCCGCTATTGGCACTATCCCAATGATGTTGAATTTAACTCTCAAAAGAATGACTACTCAAAAGATTTATATTACAAAAGACCTGTCAAGACCAGGCAGGACCAGGCAGGACCAGACAGGACCAGTCAGACAGGCAGGACCAGGTTGTTTGAACGCCTATAAAATTGCTATAAAGCTACCAAAATTTACTAAAATTTGGATAGAAACTCCAATTTTTAGCCAGCGGAGGGAAAAGAACCTTTAAATTAAAATGTGCATAAAAGGCATAGGATTCACTAAAATGTAGAAAATCTCTATTTTTGAACCTCCAGGAAAAGAAACCCTGTCAAAAGAACTGAGAAATCTCCTGAAAATCCTGTAAAAATGGGGTTCTCCGTCAAAAATCCCCGTAAAAATGAGGGATAGAGGGGCCGAAACTGGTCGTGGAATAATTTTTTTTTTTTCATTGTCTCTCCTTTGTTAACACATACACAAATTATTTTAGTACCCGGAAAAGACGATTTCTGAAAAAAGAATGGACAAAATTTACTTTTGAAGCAGTTGGAGAGCCAGATTTTAAAAAACAATTTGTATTTCGGTTAACCCTTTTCCAGGTGAAAATCTGCATAAAAGGTTCGACGTGAAAGGGATTTAAATTGTGCGTTTAAACTAATGAATAAAACCGTTTTTCCCCCTCGTAATTTTATTTTTCTCAAGAAAAAATTTTTCAAAAAGTTTTTAATCTTTTTTTCAACCGCTGATAATACAATTAATTTTCTTTGTCTGCTTTTTAAAACTTGGAGGTTGAAACAAAAAAAAAGGGAAAATAAAGGGTAAAAGATCCTTGAGTAATTTCCGCTTGGAAAGAGGCAATTTAACTGGTCTTTCTGGCTGGAATTACGTGTATGGCCTTATTTTTTTCCACCGTGAATTTTCCAAAATCTTATTTCTTAAAATACGATAAATAAGGAATCAAAGTCAGGAAGTCCTGAGTGGGCGATGACTTTCATTTTTCCCAATGAAAATAATTATCTCTCATTATGCAGAAATGTAGGGCTAAAAATTGTTTTTCCATAAACAAAAAAGTTTATATTGCTAAAGTTTCTTGATAAAATAATTAAGTTCATGGCAGGGTGTATTGTATTATTAATTCAATCAATGATGATAAAACGCGGGTTATCTCAGCCGGAAAATGCCTTTATACGCATAAAGCGTGGGCCGAGTTTAATTGCAGATATGGAAATGTGCATGCGGGATTGCGGATGTATAGAAAGAGAGGGGAAGATGGAAGTTTGTTGTAAATCTTCGGTTAATGACACTAATTGGTGCTCCTGCGGGGTCCGGGAGGGATGAGGGCGTGAAGTCGGCGGGGGGGAGTATCCTAGGGGATCGCTGGAATTCCGTCATATTCATGGGGATTCCTATGAAAGCCTTCTCAACTATTGAAATACGTCAGCGACACCCCTGAACCCTCTCTACTGTTTACCATAGGGGTCGAAAATTGGTCGGAGGGTAGGGCGGACGGAATTCATTCTCGAAATGTTCGACTTCCACGCGAAAACTGCCTCCCCGCACTTTGATTTATTTCACGATCGTGTGTGCACAATTTGCCAACTACAACGTAATTAGGTTTTACGAGCAGAGCCATGAGATTTACATTCAAGCTGCAGATACCTATTTTATCAAAAAAAAATTTATAATACTAAATTACTCTCGCTGAAGGTACTGAGAAATACTAAAACGATGATAAATGGGAGAAAACCCTATACAAATTAGAAATGAGTACAGCCGATGTGTAACCTATGGCCTTCCCGTAGCCTCTGATCGTGATCTTGATCTGCTGTCTTGTGAGGTCTTGTCTGGTCTTGTCTGGTCTTGCCTGGTCCTGTCTGGTCTGTCTGGTCCTGTCCGCTCTTTTCTGGTCTTGTCTGGTCCTGTACGGTCCTGTACGGTCCTGTTTGGTCCTGCCTGGTCTTGTGAGGTCTTGTCTGTCTTGTCTGGTCTTGCCTGGTCCTGTCTGGTCCTGTCTGGTCCTGTCCGCTCTTTTCTGGTCTTTTCTGGTCTGTCTGGTCCTGTACGGTCCTGTACGGTCCTGTTTGGTCCTGCCTGGTCTTGTGAGGTCTTGTCTGGTCTTGTCTGGTCTTGCCTGGTCCTGTCTGGTCCTGTCTGGTCCTGTCTGGTCCTGTCTGGTCCTGTCTGGTCCTGTCTGGTTCTGTCCGGTTCTGTCTGGTCTTGTCTGGTCTTGACAGGTCTTTTAAATATAAATCTTTTGAGTAGTCATTCTTTTGAGAGTTAAATTCAACATTATGGGATAGTGCCAATAGCGGGGATGATGGTTGGCGATCCCTTTGACTCGTGCACAAATATAGACAACGGAAGAAAACGTGGCTTCAAAAATTTTCTCTTTTTTGTCTCTTTCGGCATTTCCATTCGTCTGGCTCTCGTATACCAAGCGCCGTGTAAACTTTAGTTCTTTGCCCAGACTAATATTTGAGGAAGCTAAAATGCAGTTTCATAACGTGTGAGAGGACCTGACTGCCTCGGACTAAAGGATAAAACGTTCAGAACCTCCAAGTATCCCTCGGGTTGTGTTTTCAATTTATTACCTTTTAAACAAAGTTTTGTACTACCATAATTATTATTGTTGAAAACTGAATAACAGAATATTGCGGCAGTATAATTACCGTTTGAACGGTCCCGTGTACAATGCTCCGCTCCGGAATTGTAGTCTTTGAAAATTATGTGTAATAGTTTCCGCCCTTGCACAGTTCGAGTTGGGCAAATAGGGAAATCATTTTAGAAAATATCACTTGCTTCATTATTTTAAGTTATTCTTTGAAAGATTGGAAAAGTCCGCACAATCCAGGCTGACCACCAAAACGGGCCAAAGGAATTTTTTCCCCTGATGATTTTCTTTTTCCCAAAAATCACGTTGTGATTAGCTTTTTAAGAAAAAACTGATTAAAGTCAACCCTAAATTTACTTTTATTTTTTAAATCGGGGCCTGCTCTGGCAGTTTTAAATTAATTACGATGGTTTTTAGTTGCCATAATAAAGGTCAAATTTGATTGCTTTGTATTGAAACCCTTTTGTTATTTCAGTTTAACCTAAACTCTGTACTTTCAATCAAAATGGGCGAAAGGTTCAATTATTAGGGAGAACCAGTTGTTTGCACCGTTAAAAAAAATTCTAAGAATTGTGGCTTTTTTTTTTTTTTTTTTTTTTTTTTTTTTTTTTTTTTTTTTTTTTTTTTTTTTTATGCTCCTGCGAATCGTAAAACTAAATTATAAATACGAAAAGGGTTGAACTCGTAATAACAGAAGGGGGCCACTTAATTAATGTTTTATGGGTTTATACAAAAAGGGTCTTTATGCACATTCTCCCTTGTACAAAATGTCCCTTTTGTTATTTTTTTTTTGTTCATATGTTTATTATTAGCCGTTTTCTGAATCTCGGCCTTTGTCCCACCTAATGTGGATCCTGTCAACGTATTTTAGGCAGGAAAATTTTAACAAAGATTTCCTCGTTTTTGACGTTCTAAAACGGGCATTTGGTTTTTTCAACAGACTTCTATGAAAAATTTTTAAGAAAGGAGTATTTGGTGCAAATTGGTCGTACAAAAGTCTTTAGGTAGAATAATGACAGTCTGGCCGAGGGAAACCACACTCGCCCGTAGTGAATGTCTCACATACAGGGATTCGGGTCGTTTTTCTTGATGTTCTTGTCTAGAAAAACCCGTTTTATCCGGTTTTCAGGAGTTCAACACCTTTTTTCCCGTTGTTTCCATTGTATTCCTCGATTTTTGGTGGAAAAGCACTCGAATTATCTGGTTTTTGAGCCCTTCTTCTCGATTTTCTGGACCAGAAAAACCCGTTTTATCTGGTTTTCAGGACTTCAACACTTTTTTCCGTGGTTTTCAATGAATTACTCGATTTTTGGTGGAAAAACTCCCGTTTGTGAGCCCTTTTTCTCGATTTTTAGGACCAGAAAAACACGTTTTATCTGGTTTTTAGGAGTTCAACAATTTTTTTCCCGTGGTTTTCATTGTATTCCTCGATTTTTGGTGGAAAAACTCCCGTTTTATCTGGTTTGTGAGCCCTTTTTCTCGATTTTTAGGACCAGAAAAACACGTTTTATCTGGTTTTTAGGAGTTCAACAACTTTTTTCCCGTGGTTTTCATTGTGTTTCTCGATTTTTGTTGGAAAACTCCCGTTTTATTTGGTTTGTGAGACCTTTTTCTCAATTTTCTGAACCAAATAACCCGTTTTATCTGATTTTCAGGAGTTCAACACCTTTTTTCCATGGTTTTCATTGTATTCCTTGATTTTGGTTGGAAAAACTCCCGTTTTATTTGGTTTGTGAGACCTTTTTCTCAATTTTCTGAACCAGAAAAACCAGTTTTATCCGGTTTTCAGGAGTTCAACACCATTTTTCCGTGGCTTTCATTGTATTCCTCGATTTTTGGTGGAAAAACTCCCGTTTTATTTGGTTTGTGAGACCTTTTTCTCAATTTTCTGAACCAGAAAAACCGTTTTATCCGGTTTTCAGGAGTTCAACACCATTTTTTCCGTGGCTTTCATTGTATTCCTCGATTTTTGGTGGAAAAACTCCCGTTTTATTTGGTTTGTGAGACCTTTTTCTCAATTTTCTGAACCAGAAAAACCAGTTTTATCCGTTTTTCAGGAGTTCAATACCTTATTTCCCGTGGTTTTCATTGTATTCCTCGATTTTTGGTGGACAAACTCCCGTTTTATCTGGTTTTCAGGAGTTCAACACCTTTTTCCCGTAGTTTTCATTGAATTCCTCGATTTTTGGTGGAAAAACTCCCGTTTGTGAGCCCATTTTCTCGATTTTCTGGACCAGAAAAACCCGTTTTATCTGGTTTTTAGGAGTTCAACACTTTTTTTCCGTGGTTTTCATTGTATTTCTCGATTTTTGTTGGAAAAACTCCCGTTTTATTTGGTTTGTGAGACCTTTTTCTCATTATATGAACCAGAAAAACCCGTTTTATCTGGTTTTCAGGAGTTCAACGCCATTTTTTCCGTGGTTTTCATTGTACCTATTCCTCGATTTTTGGCGGAAAAACTCCCGTTTTATCTGGTTTGTGAGCCCTTTTTCTCGATTTTCAGGACCAGAAAAACACGTTTTATCTGGTTTTCAGAAGTTCAACACCTTTTTTTCCATGGTTTTCATTGTATTCCTCGATTTTTGGTGGAAAAACTCCCGTTTTATCTGGTTTTTGAGCCCTTTTTCTCGATTTTCTGGACCAGAAAAACCCGTTTTATTTGAATTTCAGAAGTTCAACACCTCTTTTCCGTGGTTTTTCATTGTACTCCTCGATTTTTGGTGGAAAAGCACTCGTTTTATCTGGTTTGTGAGCCCTTTTTCTCGATTTCCTGGACCAGAAAAACACTTATTATCGGGTTTTCAGGAGTTCAACACCATTTTTCCGTGGTTTTCATTGTATTCCTCGATTTTTGGTGGAAAAACTCCCGTTTTATCTGGTTTGTGAGCCCTTTTTCTCGATTTTCTGAACCAGAAAAACACGTTTTATTTGGATTTCAGAAGTTCAACACCTCTTTTCCATGGTTTTCATTGTATTCCTCGATTTTTGGTGGAAATACCCCCGTTTTATCTGGTTTTTGAGCCCTTTTTCTCGATTTTCTGAACCAGAAAAACCCGTTTTATCTGGTTTTCAGGAGTTCAACACCTTCTCCAGTGGTTTTCATTGTATTCCTCGATTTTATGGACCTGAAAAACACGTTTTATCTGCTATTCAGGCGTTCAAACTATGGGCAAAAATCTTCATGAATTTTTTTTCCTTGGAAACGTATTTAATAGAAATTTTCTCTGAAAAGTTTTTATTAACTTCCTTGTAGAAGTCTCTACTTTTCAGAGAAATTCCTATTAAATACGTTTCCAAGGAAAAAAAATTCTTTGAACACCTGAGATTACTGGAGGACCTCCAAAAATTAGACAAGGGGATAAAACAATAACTTCTAAAAGGAAGTTCATAAAACTTTTCTGAGAAAATTCCTATTAAATACGTTTCCATGGAAAAAAATTCAATATTTTTAATATTCGTTAGAAAGAAAGAAAATCAAATATGAAAGAGAAGTAATAAAATGTACAGAGCGGAAAAAACACGTAATATTCTACGAGTGTTCTCGTTAAACAACTCTTGACATAAATGAATATAAAGTCAACATGAGAAAAATAATTACTTAAACGAAAAATTTTATATAAAATATGGCTTCTTAACTTATTGATCACCTTTAGAGAACGTCAGGCTGGCGTCCGGCAGTAACACAGAACAACCCGCTTTTAGATGACGTCACAAATTACATTCCTGTAGATGACGCTCTACCGGATGATTTCATATTTTAAAAATTCCATTAATTAGGTAGATTCTTTTTGGTTTCATATTTTTTGGGATACACAGAAAATACACTTCAAAGCCCCTTTTACAGAGATTAACATTTTTTTTATCAACTTTAATATTTTTCATATTTGATACGCTGAATAAGGAAATGAGATTATCTAGTTGTGGAAGTAGGTATATAAATTTTCATGTTTTCTAGTCCCGCGGTCTCACCTAGATTGCAGTTCCTTTTTCAATGATTTACGCCTTCCGACGGTCGTGAAATTACCATTTTATCCGACGGTTTTAAGTCATTTATTTTTTTCAGAAATAACCGTTTTTGGATAAAATTTTTTTTCATGTTATTTAGATTTTTAAAATCTCGATGAAAGCTTGCATTGTCTTGCGTTTAATATAAAGACTAAACTGCAATTTTCTAGATAGCTTTTTATTTTTTTTATAACTTTCATTCCAATTATGTTGAGTGCCCTTTTCTGTGTTTATACGCCGTCGATACAATCACGAAAAAAAAGGGATGATACACTTTTTTTTTAATGTTTGTAAATATTATTTAAAAAATTGGCAAAAATATAAATGAAAGAGGGGAAAAATGTTTGAATTTGAGGGTGTCCGGTAGATTGACCGGGATTATTATTCACTTCATCATGTATATCTCCAATCCCGAGATTTCTGTCCGGCCGATCCCCTCAGGAGGAAAGAATGAATTCCCCTCTAAAATAACGTTTTTGTTGATAAAAATACTGGTTTGAAGAGCTTCCAACGAAAACTTCCTTAAAAAGAAGTAACAATATAGGAGGGGGTGTATAACGGAGGGGAAGTATACGGAGGGGAAGTATACGGGAGGGGAAGTATAACGGAGGAGTATAAGGGAACGAAAGTATAACAAAGGGGGATGTATAAGGAGGAAGTATAAAGGAGGGAAGTATAAGGAAGGGGAGGAAGGGGATAATGGGAGTGGAAGTATAACGGAGGGAGAAGTTTTTTTTTCCCAAAAATTTTTCCAAGATTTTTTTTTTAAATTTTCCGAGTTTTTTTTTTTTTTTTTTTTTTTTTTGGGTTTTCTTTTTTTTTTTTTTTTTTTTTTTGAAAAATGTTCCGAGTTTTTTGTTTGCCGGGTTTTTTTTTTTTTTTTTTAATTTTCCGGGTTTTCTTTTTTTGCGATTTTTTTAAGTGTCAAGGTAGAAATAATGGGCTCTTTGGCCTAGGGATGTGCCTCTCGTAATGGGTAGAAGTATGAAATTTCTCCCTACTAAAAAAAAATAATAATTAAAAAGTGGCAATTTTTACACCAAAAATTCATAAAAATATAAGGAGTATTTGGCGAAAATTTGGTGAAAATCAGACCAACAGTTCGGCCGTACCGAATTTTTTAAAATTTCAAACAGCCATATCTCCGCCATTTTTTCGAAATTCAAAAATCGCCCGGGTTACATTCTTGTTCATCGGCTAAAGAAATTTGTGTGAAAATTTGGTGAAAATCGGATGATGACGGCCGGCCGGAACCACAGACAAAGTTGAGATCGGTAAATATCAATATTCGATTTGACCCTCCGGGGTCTGGAAGACCCTTCCCCAAAAACTTGACGTGGTGGTATCACAATAACATCTTTAAAGAAGTTAAAAACTTTTCTTTTTATGCATTGCTAAACCGCAAGTATTAAGGGTCCATTATACCTCTTGATTCGGTGGAGTTTTTATTTGAAGTTTTGCTCCAATTTTGCAAGAAAACTGTTGGTTTATTAATTTTTTTTCTTTTTGATTGGGTTTAGAATACATTTATTACGTAATACAAAAGATTTTTTTCAAAATCACAAAAATATAGAACATACTTACAGAGTAAGGATAATTGGTTTCACTTCGATACTTTGGATCTCAATTTTTTTTTCCTCCCTTCCAACTATCTTGGGTATCTTCCAAAGGTTTTAGTTAATTAAAACTAAGGGATTAAGAAACATTTAAGAAAAAAGTGTTCGTTTCTTGGTATCGTTAAGCGCTGGATTTCCTTGAGTGACGAAGCTAGCAATTAAATAGAAAGCAAGTAATGGGAGAATGAGATAAGAAAAAGGGGAAAAAACGATTTTTTAACAAGGAGAAAAAGAGATAATTAGGAAAAAAGATGACCTTTAAAGTTTCACGTACTCTTCATCCTACAATACGTAAAAAATATTATTTTTTAAATAAAAGACAAAGCAATCTCTTGTATACAAGTGCTTTAGTTTAGCCTTAGGACATTTTTCAACTCTTTCCCTTTTTTTATTAGTTTTTTTTTGTCTTTCCTATTCTCCCTGATAACATTTTTTGAACCGCTGCGGGGACGCGTCACTTCACGTTTTATCACCCTCTGTTTTAGGTTGGCACCGGTTCAATTTCTGTCCACAGCGATGTTTGAGGATGCCTCTTTTTGTCCACTCGAAAATTTATAACATGAAAACGTTATTTCATGCAGAGGTCAAATTTTTTTTACCCTTTTGTTTTAAAACATTCGACCTGAGATTGAGAATTTTATATTAGACTAATATAGGACGAGAATGGGTTTTATTGAACGGTTTCACCGTTAATGGTTGCCCGTTTCGATCATTAGTGCCAACTCTGAATCATTTTAATGTTTGATACGTTTAAATGATGAACCGAAATAAATTACTTTGACCTGACTTTTAGAACCGTATTTATCATGTTTCCATAAGGAACCCTTTTCTAAAGGTTTCCTTGAAAATGCTTCCTTGAGTGGAGTAGCAGCAGCCACTGCAGATCGCTCCAGAATCAATGCTTCCTTGAGTGGAGTAGCAGCAGCCACTGCAGATCGCTCCAGAATCAATGCTTCATTGAGTGGAGTAGCAGCAGCCACTGAAGATCGCTCCATAATCAATGCTTCCTTGAGTGGAGTAGCAGCAGCCACTGGAATCGCTCCAGAATCAATGCGTCCCCGAGTGGAGTAGCAGCAGCCACTGCAGATCGCTCCATAATCAATGCTTCCTTGAGTGGAGTAGCAGCAGCCACTGGATCGCTCCAGAATCAATGCTCCCCGAGTGGAGTAGCAGCAGCCACTGCAGATCGCTCCAGAATCAATGCTTCCTTGAGTGGAGTAGCAGCAGCCAATGCAGATCGCTCCAGAATCAATGCTTCCTTAGGGTAGCAGCAGCCACTGCAGATCGCTCCAGAATCAATGCTTCCTTGAGTGGAGTAGCAGCAGCCACTGAGATCGCTCCAGAATCAATGCTTCCTTGAGTGGAGTAGCAGCAGCCACTGCAGATCGCTCCAGAATCAATGCTTCCTTGAGTGTAGTAGCAGCAGCCAATGCAGATCGCTCCAGAATCAATGCTTCCTTGAGTGGAGTAGCAGGAGCCACTGCAGATCGCTCCAGAATCAATGCTTCCTTGAGTGGAGTAGCAGCAGCCACTGCAGATCGCTCAGAATCAATGCTTCCTTGAGTGGAGTAGCAGCAGCCTGCAGATCGCTCCAGAATCAATGCTTCCTTGAGTGGAGTAGCAGCAGCCAATGCAGATCGCTCCAGAATCAATGCTTCCTTAGGGTCCTGCAGCAGCAGCCACTGCAGATCGCTCCAGAATCAATGCTTCCTTGAGTGGAGTAGCAGCAGCCACTGAGATCGCTCCAGAATCAATGCTTCCTTGAGTGGAGTAGCAGCAGCCAATGCAGATCGCTCCAGAGTCAATGCTTCGTTGATTGGAGTAGCAGCAGCCACTGCATCCACAGAATCAATGCTCCTTGAGTGGAGTAGCAGCAGCCACTGCGATCGCTCCAGAATCAATGCTTCCTTGAGTGGAGTAGCAGCAGCCACTGCAGATCGCTCCAGAATCAATGCTTCCTGAGTGGAGTAGCAGCAGCCACTGCAGATCGCTCCAGAATCAATGCTTCCGTGATGGAGTAGCAGCAGCCACTGCAGATCGCTCCAGAATCAATGCTTCCTTGAGTGGAGTAGCAGGAGCCACTGCAGATCGCTCCAGAATCAATGCTTCCTTGAGAGGAGTAGCAGCAGCCAATCCAGATCGCTCCAGAATCAATGCTTCTTGAGTGGGTAGCAGCAGCCACTGCAGATCGCTCCAGAATCAATGCTTCCTTGAGCGGATAGCAGCAGCCACTGCAGATTGCTCCATAATCAATGCTTCCTTGAGTGGAGTAGCAGCAGCCACTGCAGATCGCTACAGAATCAATGCTTCCTTGAGTGGAGTAGCAGCATCCACTGCAGATCGCTCCAGAATCTCTCTTCTTCTTACTGTGTGCTCCCTGAGAGAAGCGCCGGCGACACCTTCGTGTTCTCTCTTCTCCCAAAACGTTTTCCCTACAGAACTGCCAACCTCATTTTAAAATCTACCAGAGCGAAAAATCAACTACCTGCTAATACGAAACGTCAGAAAGAAAAATTGAAAATTCCGCTAATCGATCTGTTAACGTTATAAACTGACAGTTGGCAGAACTGACTGGATGATTGAGAGATGGTTTTATAACAAAAATAATTAAGACTTTTAGGGGGGTGGGAATTAATTAGTGTTGATTTAATTTAACAGAGGATCGGTTCTAGGCATTTTAATTTCAAGCTTTTTCAATTTAGTCAACTGTTAAACAACACGAGTTGTTAAAACAATGGGGAATTAAACAATAAAGATTGAAAAAGCAGTAGTACATATTTATTTTTGTTCTAAAATGGAGGATGGAAATAATCACGCCTTCTCTGAGTATCGAACTGTTGATAGATCGTGATAGATCTTCTCGTCTGAAATATAATCCACTTAAAGCTTTTAACGAAGGCTAACAGATTTGATACATAGCTGAGGATAAAGTTAAGGCACATTGGAATATGGTATTGTGGTCACGTCAAAGCTAGTAACCTAATCTAATTATCAAAATGGCCTGACAGTTGAGTACATATTAGCTAATTAATTTCCATCCCCGGACGAATAATTGATGAATGAGACTGTCAGATACTGTAGATTTACAACCTCACGATTTAAGCGTGGAGAGATAAATTTTTCCCTCCCGAAATTATGCCGTTCGGTTGTTTTAATACTTAATTTACATTGAAAATTGTACTGAAGCTTATATATGTAAAATACTAAAAGATAATTCGAGTTGATGACCGACTTGACAGTTGAAGTGAAGACTCCAAATCCTCGGCCATATTGCGTGAAGACAGTTAAAAATGTAGTAGATACTTCATTGATGATTTTTTTCTAACTTTTTTTTAGTTGCTTCCGAAGCTTTTGAAAGTTATCAAAAAATCATATTACGATGATGAAACTTTTTGACCCGAAGGGTTTAAACGTAACAATAAAAACAATTTAAAAAAGAGGGGAACTAGGATTAGTAATTCAAGAGACTCTGAATTCAATTGATTAAAAAGAAATAAAGTATTAAAAATAGAATGGAGAAATTTCCACAAAAAGAATATTTTAGATTCAACTTCATTTAAAGTAAATTTTAAAAAATTCATTAAATATTTTACTATAGGTTACCTAAATTTTAACTATAAGCAGTGGGATAACCGATATCAGAAGTTAGATGGCCGATATCAGAAGTGCGATAGACGATATCAGAAGTAGGATAACTAATATCAGAAGTGGGATATCCGATATAAGAAGTGAGATGGCCGATATCTGAAGTGGGATATCCGATATCAGATGTGAAATTACCGATATCAGAAGTGGGATAACCGATATCAGAAGTGGGATATCCGATATCAGAAGTGAGATAACTGATATCAGAAGTGGGATATCCGATATCAGAAGTGAGATTACGATATCAAAAGTGGGATAACTAATATCAGAAGTGGGATATCCGATATAAGAAGTGAGATGGCCGATATCTGAAGTGGGATATCCGATATCAGAAGTGGGATATCCGATATCAGAAGTGAGATTACCCATATCAGAAGTGGGATAGACGATATCAGAAGTGGGATAGACGATATCAGAAGTGGGATAGACGATATCAGAAGTGGGATAGACGATATCAGAAGTGTGATAACCATCTCAGAAGTGAGATTACCGATATCAGAAGTGGGATAGACGATATCAGAAGTGAGATTACCGATATCAGAAGTGGGATAGACGATATCAGAAGTGGGATAGACGATATCAGAAGTGGGATAGACGATATCAGAAGTGGGATAGACGATATCAGAAGTGGGATAACTAATATCGGAAGTGGGATATCCGACATAAGAAGTGAGATGGCCGATATCTGAAGTGGGATATCCGATATCAGAAGTAGGATAACTAATATCAGAAGTGGGATATCCGATATAAGAAGTGAGATGGCCGATATCTGAAGTGGGATATCCGATATCAGAAGTGGGATATCCGATATCAGAAGTGAGATTACCCATATCAGAAGTGGGATAGACGATATCAGAAGTGGTATAAACGATATCAGAAGTGGGATAGACGATATCAGAAGTGGGATAGACGATATCAGAAGTGGGATAACTAATATCGGAAGTGGGATATCCGATATAAGAAGTGAGATGGCCGATATCTGAAGTGGGATATCCGATTTTAGAAGTGGGATATCCGATATCAGAAGTGAGATTACCGATATCAGAAGTGGGATAGACGATATCAGAAGTGGTATAAACGATATCAGAAGTGGGATTTACGATATCAGAAGTGAGATGACCCATCTCAGAAGTGAGATTACCGATATCAGAAGTGGGATAGACGATATCAGAAGTGGGATAACTAATATCGGAAGTGGGATATCCGATATAAGAAGTGAGATGGCCGATATCTGAAGTGGGATATCCGATAGAAGTAGGATAACTAATATCAGAAGTGGGATATCCGATATAAGAAGTGAGATGGCCGATATCTGAAGTGGGATATCCGATATCAGAAGTGGATATCCGATATCAGAAGTGAGATTACCGATATCAGAAGTGGGATAGACGATATCAGAAGTGGTATAAACGATATCAGAAGTGGGATTTACGATATCAGAAGTGAGATGACCCATCTCAGAAGTGAGATTACCGATATCAGAAGTGGGATAGACGATATCAGAAGTGGGATAACTAATATCGGAAGTGGGATATCCGATATAAGAAGTGAGATGGCCGATATCTGAAGTGGGATATCCGATATCAGAAGTAGATAACTAATATCAGAAGTGGGATATCCGATATAAGAAGTGAGATGGCCGATATCTGAAGTGGGATATCCGATATCAGAAGTGGGATATCCGATATCAGAAGTGAGATTACCGATATCAGAAGTGGGATATCCGATATCAGAAGTGAGATTACCGATATCAGAAGTGGGATATCCGATATCAGAAGTGAGATTACCGATATCAGAAGTGGGATAGACGATATCAGAAGTGGGATAGACGATATCAGAAGTGGGATAGACGATATCAGAAGTGGGATAGACGATATCAGAAGTGGGATAACTAATATCGGAAGTGGGATATCCGACATAAGAAGTGAGATGGCCGATATCTGAAGTGGGATATCCGATATCAGAAGTAGGATACTAATATCAGAAGTGGGATATCCGATATAAGAAGTGAGATGGCCGATATCTGAAGTGGGATATCCGATATCAGAAGTGGGATATCCGATATCAGAAGTGAGATTACCCATATCAGAAGTGGGATAGACGATCAGAAGTGGGATAGACGATATCAGAAGTGGGATAGACGATATCAGAAGTGGGATAGACGATATCAGAAGTGGGATAGACGATATCAGAAGTGGGATAACTAATATCGGAAGTGGGATATCCGATATAAGAAGTGAGATGGCCGATATCTGAAGTGGGATATCCGATTTTAGAAGTGGGATATCCGATATCAGAAGTGAGATTACCGATATCAGAAGTGGGATAGACGATATCAGAAGTGGTATAAACGATATCAGAAGTGGGATTTACGATATCAGAAGTGAGTGACCCATCAGAAGTGAGATTACCGATATCAGAAGTGGGATAGACGATATCAGAAGTGGATAACTAATCGGAAGTGGGATATCCGATATAAGAAGTGAGATGGCCGATATCTGAAGTGGGATATCCGATATCAGAAGTAGGATAATAATATCAGAAGTGGGATATCCGATATAAGAAGTGAGATGGCCGATATCTGAAGTGGGATATCCGATATCAGAAGTGGGATATCCGATATCAGAAGTGAGATTACCGATATCAGAAGTGGGATAGACGATATCAGAAGTGGTATAAACGATATCAGAAGGGGATTTACGATATCAGAAGTGAGATGACCCATCTCAGAAGTGAGATTACCGATATCAGAAGTGGGATAGACGATATCAGAAGTGGGATAACTAATATCGGAAGTGGGATATCCGATATAAGAAGTGAGATGGCCGATATCTGAAGTGGGATATCCGATATCAGAAGTAGGATAACTAATATCAGAAGTGGGATATCCGATATAAGAGTGAGATGGCCGATATCTGAAGTGGATATCCGATATCAGAAGTGGGATATCCGATATCAGAAGTGAGATTACCGATATCAGAAGTGGGATAGACGATATCAGAAGTGGTATAAACGATATCAGAAGTGGGATTTACGATATCAGAAGTGAGATGACCCATCTCAGAAGTGAGATTACCGATATCAGAAGTGGATAGACGATAACAGAAGTGATATTACCGATATCAGAAGTGGGATAGACGATATCAGAAGTGGGATAGACGATATCAAAGTGGGATAGACGATATCAGAAGTGTGATAACCATCTCAGAAGTGAGATTACCGATATCAGAAGTGGGATAGATGATATCAGAAGTGAGATTCCCAATATCAGAAGTGGGATAGACGATATCAGAAGTTGGAAAGACGATATCAGAAGAGGATAACTGATATCAGAAGTAGGATAACTGATATCATAAGTAGGATACTGATATCAGAAGTGGGATATACGATATCAGAAGTGAGATAACTAATATCGGAAGTGGGATATCCGATATAAGAAGTGAGATGGCCGATATCTGAAGTGAGATATCCGATATCAGAAGTAGGATAACTAATATCAGAAGTGGGATATCCGATATAAAGTGAGATGGCCGATATCTGAATTGGGATATCCGATATCAGAAGTGGGATATCCGATATCAGAAGTGAGGATTACCGATATCAGAAGTGGGATAGACGATATCAGAAGTGGTATAAACGATATCAGAAGTGGGATATACGATATCAGAAGTGTGATAACCCATCTTAGAAGTGGATTACCGATATCAGAAGTGGGATAGACGATATCAGAAGTGAGATTACCGATATCAGAAGTGGGATAGACGATATCAGAAGTGGGATAGACGATATCAGAAGTGGGATAGACGATATCAGAAGTGTGATAACCATCTCAGAAGTGAGATTACCGATATCAGAAGTGGGATAGACGATATCAAAGTGGGATAGACGATATCAGAAGTCTGATAACTAATATCGGAAGTGGGATATCCGACATAAGAAGTGAGATGGCCGATATCTGAAGTGGGATATCCGATATCAGAAGTAGGATAACTAATATCAGAAGTGGGATATCCGATATAGAAGTGAGATGGCCGATATCTGAAGTGGGATATCCGATATCAGAAGTGGGATCCGATATCAGAAGTGAGATTACCCATATCAGAAGTGGGATAGACGATATCAGAAGTGGGATAGACGATATTAGAAGGGGATAGACGATATCAGAAGTGGGATTACGATATCAGAAGTGTGATAACCATCTCAGAAGTGAGATTACCGATATCAGAAGTGGGATAGACGATATCAGAAGTGAGATACCGATTCAGAAGTGGGATAGACGATATCAGAAGTGGGATAGACGATATCAGAAGTGGGATAACTAATATCGGAAGTGGGATATCCGATATAAGAAGTGAGATGGCCGATATCTGAAGTGGGATATCCGATATCAGAAGTAGGATAACTAATATCAGAAGTGGGATATCGATATAAGAAGTGAGATGGCCGATATCTGAAGTGGGATATCCGATATCAGAAGTGGGATATCCGATATCAGAAGTGAGATTACCGATATCAGAAGTGGGGACGATATCAGAGTGGTATAAACGATATCAGAAGTGGGATATACGATATCAGAAGTGAGATGACCCTCAGAAGTGAGATTACCGATATCAGAAGTGGGATAGACGATAACAGTGATATTACCGATATCAGAAGTGGGATAGACGATATCAGAAGTGGGATAGACGATATCAGAAGTGGGATAGACGATATCAGAAGTGTGATAACCATCTCAGAAGTGAGATTACCGATATCAGAAGTGGATAGACGATATCAGAAGTGGGATAACTAATATCGGAAGTGGGATAGACGATATCAGAA
>JACGAQ010000983.1:0-77596 GCA_014119065.1 Orius insidiosus
CGCTCAAGACACGAAAACTTCGCTGATAGACTGCGCTGCTGTAAAGGGAATCACCTGGCATTTCAACCCCCCTCGTTCACCCCACTTCGGGGGACTGTGGGAAGCAGGAGTAAAATCCGTCAAAACGTTATTGTTCAAAACCTTGGGCCAACCGTTCACAGAAAAGGAGTTGAATACGATGGTAGTGAAGATTGAGGGACTACTCAATTCCCGGCCCTTAACACCACTGTCAGATGACGCTAATGACCTTCAACCCTTGACCCCGGCTCATTCCTCATTGGAAAGACATTGAAAAATTATCCCGATTATGACCTCACCGATGAGAAGGAGCAGTTACTTTCGCGGTGGCAGTATTTGCGCCGCAAGGTACAAGATTTTTGGAGCAGATGGAAGACCGAATATCTGCAATCTTTACAACCCAGGAAAAAGTGGTTACGCGATCCACCCAACTTACAGATCGGCGAATTAGTACTCGTATACGATGAAAAGACGCCGCCTTCCACTGGCCTCTGGCCCGAGTTATAGAAGTTCAACCCGGCAAAGACGATATCGTACGAGTAGCCACTATCAAGACACAACAAGGAACCTATAAACGATCAGTCGCCAAATTGGTGCGGCTGCCGTTTACCCAAACGAGCGTACCCCCCAGGAAAATTAAGGTGGGCGGTAGTTGAGAAGAGGCATTTTTAATTTAATTTCCCGGCAATTTATGTTTACACGTACAAGTCGGAGAGGATTAACTCCCCGACTTCCGCATCGCTCGCCGCTCAGTGCCAAGGGATCGCCCGACCGGGAAAGCAGACAACGTCGCCGCTTCCCAAACCACATTCGCCTTTTTTTTTGAATCTCCGTTTTTTTTCATCACCCTTCACCTTTGGCACTCCAACGATCAAATATTTGGAAGATTTCAGCACCGACCAAGAAACGTGATCACAGAGACGATATTTGTTTTTAAGTTCTTTTTTTGGTTTTATTTATAAAATTGTTACTCGGACGAGGTGAGTCCACCATCTTGGTTTAAATTTCAATCTTAATTTTCATACGGAGGTACCTTTTTTTTTCTTTTATCTTTTCGTTTTTTTTAAATGTCATATTAGCGATAATAAACCGCCCCTATTAATTATCTTTTTTTGCTCTTTAATTTACCTATTTTTATTTTTATTTTTTCTTCTTTTCTTAACACAAAAAGGGAGATCCGGATTTGTCCAAATCCAAAAGGAAAGACCCCCGGATCCCAACAACCTTTTTACCTGATTTTTGAGAATTTGTTCAGCCAATGACCTTTTTACCTGATTTTTGAGAATTTTCCGTTTAGCCAATGACCTTTTTACCTGATTTTGGAGAATATTCCGTCAGCCAATGACCTTTTTACCTGATTTTGGAGAATTTTCCGTTCAGCCAATGACCTTTTTACCTGATTTTGGAGAATTTTCCGTTCAGCCAATGACCTTTTTACCTAATTTGGAGAATTTTCCGTTCAGCCAGTGACCTTCTTACCTGATTTTGGAGAATTTTCCGTTCAGCCAATGACCTTTTTACCTGATTTTGGAGAATTTTCCGTTCATCCAATGACCTTTTTACCTGATTTTGGAGAATTTTCCATTCAGCCAATGACTTTTTCACCTGATTTTGGAGAATTTTCCGTTCAGCCAATGACCTTTTTACCTGATTTTTGAGAATTTTACGTTCAGCCAATGACCTTTTTACCTGATTTTGAGAATTTTACGTTCAGCCAATGACCTTTTTACCTGATTTTGGAGAATTTTACGTTCAGCCAATGACCTTTTTACCTGATTTTGGAGAATTTTCCGTTCAGCCAATAACCTTTTTACCTGATTTTGGAGAATTTTCCGGCCTCCTGGTTGCCAGTTTTGCTAAAGTCGTCATTATGGGCCATTTCAGATTAGAAGGAAGTAACAGGTTAATATAATGTTAATATAATATGGTAAATTATATTTTAGACAAGGAATATAAACAAAAAAAATCTTTTTTTTTTTTTAGTACTTAAAACGATGAGACTTAAGTCACAATGTTAAAATTCTTACATACTTTGATTACAGATCACTTTAAATAAATTAACATAACTAAAAAAGAAGGAAAAAAGTAACTTATCACATTATTTAATAATAACGCTACTCAATCCCCTAATTAAAAAAAACGATCTGAATATTGAATTTGAGCTATGAATTTCTATTGAATTTTCGTCGTTTTGTTTCTTTTTTTGAGAGCTATAAAAAATATATGTTCCCCTAGATTTCAATATAAAGTATCACAAAATATGTTTCAGTCATCTTTTGACCAGAAAATCAATTTGTCGGATAAAATTAAGAATTTATAACGTCTATTTTTAAACACAAAAACTAAAATTCAACTATTTTATATTTACTATGATGATATCCGATTGGCACAACCTGAATGTTCCTGGGTGGAATATAAATTCTATAAAAAAATCTAAAGGATCTAAAGAGAAAACATTTTTTAAAATGGAACTCTACAAGCTTCTGGAGAATAAAACATCAGTTTTAATAATCACAGGTAATTAAGTAAATAAAAAAACATTTACTTAAAAATAGTCCCAAAAAGTAAATGCCCTATTTTTTTGATAAAAATAATAATAAATACCTTAGATGTTAATAAAATAAAAAAAATCACTTGTTTAGTCAAGTAGAATCAGTGGGAAAGACAAGCAAATTTTCATTTGTGCATGAGGGCGTCGGTGAGCAACGACTAGCCGAACTAAAACTGCTCGAGCTAAGCTCTTCTTCAAGACTAACTACAGATTGCGCACCACCTGAAAATTCAATTATTGACATAGAAAAGGGAAAAAGACTTTCGATTTGGTAAAGTCTATTGTTGCAATCCCCACATAACATGCACAAACATGCAAAGGAAAATAAAACAATTTAAATTTAAATTTTGTATTGTTCCCAGTAACTATGACAACATGATTGTTTACAATGAATGTTTAAAAAAAAACATAGAATAACAATTTGTTAAAATCTAATGGCAGTTTAAAAATTTTAAATAGACTTTTTGTAACACATATTAATCTTTTTTCTTCACACGAATTGACAAAAAATTTTAAATTAAAAAAATGTTTCAATAAATAAATAAAACGATGTAACTACAATAAATAAAAATCACGATTTAAAATCACATTTTTTGTCTAAAACTTCGAACAAAAGAGAGCCAGAAACGTTTTAATATCTAAGATTGAGTTTATAGGCACATAATATGATTCTATTTTAATACAAATTTACAATAATCATCCATAGACCCAAAAGAAGAAAAAAAACACTAATTGAAAGGTACAACGAGTAGCATCCGAGAATTTTTGAGCACACAGATGTTTCCACTTTTGATTTATAGCACTACCCCGGGTTATTTACAAACCGTTGAGCCATAACAGATAAGACTATTTCATATAGAATTTAACACTAAAAAGTGCATAATACAATAATTGAATAAATAAGGGTTAATAATTAGACTTTAAAGATAATCTACTGATAAAATCACCTTTAAAAAAAACTTCAGTCTTGGCACCTTTTTAAAAATTTAGGTTTCTAAAATTTTTGAAGAAGAAATTATTACTTCTTTGGTAGATTTTTTTTAAATAATAAAAAGAAAAATTGGCATTTAATAGACTTTTGACTTATAAAATGTAATTAGCAGTCAGAAATTGACCAACATCAGGGGCGTAACAGAATCTTTAAAAACTCTCAAGTTTAAAACAAAACTTGGCAGAGTTGTATTCGTAAATATAAATCCGAATATAGCATAATGTGTGAATATATTCATAAATTCTAAAAATAAGGATTTGTATAGAATATTTTGTTTATTAATTTTTAAACTTAATTTAGGTACCTTAAATTCATAAAAAAAGAATAATGAATATCTAAAACAAAAATTATAAAAGGTTTTTATGAATTTCCTTTTTTACTTTGTGATAAATTGCGATAAAAAAAATAAAAATAATATCAATATTATTAAAATTCATAAGAAAATATTAAAAATCAATAAAAGAAATATTATTGGTTATTAATTGTTTAGCACACGCACAAACATGTACTGAATTTATGGAATTTAGAATTTTTTTAAATTCATAAATTGAAATTAATAGCACAAAAATTTTTTGGAATTTATAGAGTTTATGAATACATTCATATTTATGAATATAGCTACTGTCATATCTGCTGTCAAAGTTTCAACAAAACTGCGAATACAGGCCCTGATAAAAAATAAGGACGGCTTCACATGCTGAAAATTGACATTTTTATTACAGGGCCAGGATTTTAATTGCTTTAACAAACTTAAATATAAAAAAAAATTTCACTTGATATAAGGTTGAATTAGGTGATTTTATCGGTAAAAACTGAATGACCTTCCCAAAAATAGCAATGTTAAAATGTAAACTACAGCTAAGAGCTAATTAATAATGTTTACATAATTTTTAAGCCACACAACATGCTTTGGAATTTTTTTTTTGTTTTTGTGTTTTTTGTAAATTTTTTGTTATCAACCACCGATATTTGTTTTATTGGATCATCTCCTTTTTTCTTTTGTTTGCGTATTTTTTTAGAGGATTGTACGGCGTTCGAAGTTTCTTTTTCGCCTGAATCTGTTTTCTCTTCGGCGTTACTTGAGCCCGATTCGGTTTTCGGGGTTTCCTGTTTTATTTCGAAGTCTTCTTTTCCGGACTCGAAAGCGGTTTCAGGGGTCACCGCGGGGAATTCCTCGTCATTGCATGATTCGTAGACGGAATCACGGTCTTCGGCGCTATTGGACGGTTTGAGCGGCTCTTTCACATTTTTGACGATGCTACTCCAAAGTTTTGACGATTCTTGAAAATTACCGTTAGGATCACTCGTTTTCTTTTTAAGATCGGGAAACGATTCGACTGAGCTATCGGATTTTTTTTCTGAACATGTCTCATAATCTGATTTCTCGACATCCAGAGTCCCTTCTGATTTACTCTTCGCTTTCAGTTTAGGCTCTACATCCTCCCTTTCAGGGGTCACCTCATCAGATTTTTTACCTCTTTTTCTTTTCGGTTGTTTATTCGCTTTTCCAGCGGCTTCATCACTCGAATCTGTATCAGGTTTCGAATCACTTTTAACTGGCGAAGGAGATTTATTTTTTTCATCGTCAACAGAACGAAATTTTTTAGATCGGTCTCTTTTTGGCCTTTTAAGATCTTCTGGCACCTCTTTTACTTCTCCAGATGAAGTATCAGTGTTTAAAGATTCCTCTTCATTATTGAACTTGAAATTTCTTCTATGGGAATTTTTACTTGTTCAGATACTTCAGTTTTTCTACTTAATCTGCTCATACGTCTTTTTCTAATAGTTCCATAAAATCGATATCTTTAACACTATCGTCTTTTTCTACATGAGCCTCTTCAGTCTCTTCTACTATATCAGTTTTAGGACTTTCCTCAACTTCTATGGTTATTAAATTAGTTTCTGGTTCAACAGGTTCTGCTTCAACTTCTTGGGTTTCCTCGGGAGGAGCTATGTCAGTTTCCTCGCTTTTAACATCAGCTTCACTGAGATCGTGAGATATCTCAATAGCCGTAGGCTCGCTATTTGATTCAGAATCAGGAAGAACATCTTCAGTTTCACAAGGCACAACTTCTGATAAAACTGTTTCGGTTTCAATTTGAATAAGGTTTTGTATATCAGAATCTGAACTTTCGGAAGGCAAAGAATCAATTTTTTCTTTCTGAATTTCTTGATTCTTTTTGTTTTTCTTTTTAGATTTTCCCTTTTGCTTACCTACATTCTTTTTTTCTTCAGGAGCTTTGATTTCCTGAACTTCCAAAAGCTCGACACTTTTAGTCTCGGGAAGTGACACACACATTTTAGAACAAATATCCAAACTGATGTTAGAAACATTTTGAACAATGTCGTCATCTACCTTGAGATCGAAGAGAGTCGACGTCGACGGTATCGCCTCCAGTTTGTCGAGCGACGGAGCGGAACGCGAGTGGTGTTGCTGCTGCTGGTGTTGAAGGAGTTGCTCTTTCGTCGGCAACGTTATGACGGTACCCAGAGAATTAACTTGTCGCTCCAAAATGGCCGCCTTCAATCGTACACCCCCCACGACACCTTTGATACAGAAAACAGAGAGTCACTACCAGCCTTATTAGCAAGTGTCAACCTACTTACAAAAAGTAGCCTGACACTTAAAAATAAATTATTATTAATTAATGCGACACACACCTATCAGTTTATTAGGGCATTCAAAAAGGAAAACAATCCACAGCAAAAGGAAATATTATTTTTAAAGCCATGCAGTGCCTCATTTAAGCATTTTTTTAAAATTCTTTTATACTCCGACTTAGATGTGTGCCACCAAAGAAAAACCCCACAATATTTACATCTGTGCTGGCTATTCTGTGTGACTCTATATTTTCATTGCTTAAATATTCTTAACACTGCATCGATTTTTGACACTACTTTTCAGGAAAACCAAAGAAAATACTAGGAGAAAAGGGACATGCGAAATATCTTTTCCGACACCCATCATATACCTATAAAAATCGTTAAAAAAACATGCAAGCCTGAAAAGCCTTAAACCGAAACTTAGCAAAGACTTAGGCCAGCACAAATCGCTGGGTCGAACAAAAATCATTAAAATTAATTGTCCAAGAATCTCAATTATACCTAACAATTACTATTTCTTGGAGATCCACCAGATCATGCAAGATTTAATTTTTCCTATTTCAAGAACCTAATTCTGAATAGACTTTACCAGTATCGAAAAGGGAATACAGGGTGGTCCGGTTTAGAAAATCAACAGAAATCAACGGTATCATAAACCGAATAAAACCTGGGCAATCTGTGAAAGGGTTATGACTTTTTTTCCCCCACTAACACTTTTTGAGATGTCGTTTTACCAGATTTTGTATTGAAAAGCTAAAATGGACTACCCTGTATAGCTTTAAAAGAACATTAAAGTATATTAATGATAAACCGACCTGTATTTTGGGTAGCAGGTTCAAGCATGGCGTCTGCTAGGTCCTCTCTGAGCCTCGATTCGCCCAAACCTATTTCTTCGCTTCCACTTCCATATCCGGTCAAATGAGGCGAATCGATACTTCCTCCTAAAATGGATTTTTAAAAAACTATCATTTTATGAATAAATGAAGTACCTGAACCGCCTTCGATTAAAAGATATGGTCTTAATGGCATATTGACAGGGTTTGATCGAACAGGGTTTATATTTTCGCTGTACGAATCTCCTTCGCTGAAATATATTAGTTTAAAAAAAGAAAAATTATGGAAAGAGGAAAAAACCTTGATGGAAGAGGGTCGATGGATTTGAAAGAAAATTGGGGTCCCATCCAAAGACGACGGTGAGGCCCTGTGTGGGTTACGATTTCAACCTGGAATAAACAATATTGAAATATATGCAGAAAACGAAAAATTAAAAAAATACTTGTGAGAGCCAGCGGTCATCGTTGGAAGACGTGCATTCCACTTTGGAGGGTAACTTTGTATCCAAAAGTGGATTATTGGGTAAAAGAGGAGGCTGAACGTGGCTAATATAAGGCAGTTTAAAAAGAGGCCATTCTGCTTTTCCTTCGACACCAAGTTCGATGCCGGTATCATAGCTTATTTTATCTTTCGGAACACCAGGTATGCATTTCGGATCTAAATCGTATTGCACTAAAGTTCCACTTGAAGAGATGATAAAAAGGGCTTCGGTGATAGGTTTTTTCCCTTTAGGACGACCCGGAATCCAGGCTCTCGCTTGGCCGAAAGCGCCTGCCAGAGGTGACTCTTCTCCAGCAGGGGTACGCCTGATCTGGGCGAGAGCGGAAAGCGTCGTCGGATGCGGATAAGGTGGAAGGCGTGGATTCAACGGCTGACTTGGAGCTTCCAGTAAAGGACTTCCTCTTCCATCACTCAACCCAGCACTCCTCTCAAACCTTCACAAATCACTTAATAGAATATCCAACAAATTATTAATACCTTGAAAGTCTATTAACAACATTAGGAGTTGTATGTGTTCTAACAGTAACAGGGCCACCATATGGCGTTATAGGAAAGACATGAGTCGTCCCCCTAACAGAACTTACAGCAACCCATCTCGAATCCCAAGAAACCGTTATATCTTGAACTTTAGCAGTAGTTTCACCTCTGAAATAACATCAATAATTTAGCCAACACAATATAAATTAATTACCTATGTAATATATAAAGATGGTGAACTGCAGCCAACTGTGAAGAGACTGGATGAGGGTGTATTCTGAACACATGAAATTGGTGACCATGTTTATCTGCTGTAACCAATAGGAGACCAGATGAATCAAAAGTCATCGCCACAATCGGTCCAGCGTGGGCGACAAAGTGTGCAATTATATTATCCGTCTCTTCTTCTTTAGATGGTTTTGTCTAAAATAAACAAATAATTTTTTCTTTTTCATTTCTAATAATTGATAACATACTTCGATATCAATGATAGTGACTATTCCTGGTTGTGCCGAATTATTGTTTACAGGTTGAGGAACGTTTCCAGTCAAACTTCCACTGAGATCTCGTAATCCTTTACCTAAAGTTCTAAAAAAAAATTTAGATTTAAATCACTGGAAGCAAAAAAAAGGAAGATATTGGGATTTTTTCACGAAGAAATCCGACCATGATTTTCCCTTAGCTTTTTGACAGAGGAAAACCATTTTTACAGGATTTTTGGTAGTTTTCCCACACATTTTGACCGGTAAAAGGGGTACGCTTACTACAAATTTTGGGAATCTCCTTTACAGGTTAAATTTTTAGACTTACTTGACAGCATGAATGGCAGTGGCGGTATAAGATTGAGTCCCGTCACCTTCGCTTCCGCCAGAACTTCTCTGCCAAGTGCTCAATCGTTTTTCAGCATACGCGAGCCACCTATGGCCGAGAGCGACAGGATTCGAATGGATACCAGGACTCGGGTAACATGTCAATATCGTCATCCGATCTTCAAACGTTATCGTATCGAATATGGCAATTTTTTCAACAAACGTAATAACTATACTTTTTCTATTACAGAAAACATCACAAATTGGAGTCTTAAATTTAATACTTTTGATCTAAAAGCAAAAAAGTCAAATCAAGAAAATTTAAATATAAAACTTACTATTTCTGCGGTTTTTAAAGAAACAAAGTTGACGGTACAGAATTGAGGTCCGGGGCCTGAATTGTCGACGATAGCGACCAATGGTCTTCTACTTATAAAAGGATCAGGGTCATCTCTCGGCTTACTCAAAAGCCTAAAAGTCCTTACGGTGCCCTGCGACCAAGAAAGAACTTCCGTCGCATCCCCTCCTCCAGTAACACTCCACACCTTCACAAAAATAAACAAAAAAAAAGTTTAACCCCTGATTTGTTTTTATTTATTTTTTAAACAAATAAATAAAAAAACGAAAGATAAGTTATCGTAAACCAGATATCTCAGAAAATTAAAGGAAACGTAACACCATTTTGAAAAAAAAATTGATAAAAAATAAGAGGAAGTAAATTAGTTAATTATGAAGTTCAAAAAGTGGGAAGACTAGATCTGAAGAGTTGGGCATAATCATATTCATAAATATGAATACAAATGTGAGAAGTGAAAATTCATATTTTACGTTCAAATTTTGTTAGAAAATCAAACTTATTTTTGGAAGTTCCTTTAAATTCAAAATACAAGTAATTCGTAAATTTCTAATAATGTTTTTCTGGAAATCTATATTTTTTAAAAATAAATAACAATTCTTTAGAATCAATTAAAAATGCGTATTATAGGATTTCAAGGAATTCATATCAAAATTTATGAACTTCAAACCCAATCAAAATTGACAATTTCATGGAATCTAAAATTATAAATTTCTGATAAAATATGAATATCATGAATTTTAGTTTTATCAACATATTTATAGAATATGAAAAGTCCCCCAACTCTGCTCAAAAAAAGAAGAAAGGAGAAATAAACTGTTATGAAAGGTCACTGTTCTTTTGTTTTGCACAGTCTATGAATAACGTCATTAGTAAAATAATTATATCTTAATGAATATTAATTTAGAATAAACTTATTTGGGAAGCTCAAATTGAGAATTTTAAGACTACATTTCAAGAAAATTTGATTGGATTAAAATATACAAACCTGAACTCCAGTTCCATAACCGAGAACGAGAAGTAGCGGAGGTATGGACTCGCTTTCACATTCGGTAATTTGCGGGTAATTCTCAGGGTCGTTGAAATCGCACGATTCAAATCTCGCCCAAACGATCGACTCTTTCGTTTCACCCGGTAAGACACTCGAATATGCCTGATAAAGCAAAAAAATTAAAAGAATTTAAGAAAATATTTTATACCTGAGGGACGACTTCGTGTATGAAACCAGCGACACTTTCTATAATCGACGGGTTGCTCACAGGCTGCGGAAGAACAGTTTCTCCATTGAATCCAGTTTTAGTCTGCTTCTTCGAAGTATCTGCTGACATCTTTTCCCCCACGGAGAGAAAATGAAAATTTTAAAAATCCCTCTGAAAAAAAATATTTTCTACATTATTTAAGAATATAGGAAAATTAAAACGTAATTTGAAATATTTTTTTTTCGACTGACCTTGATTTTGCGATCTGGAATAAACAAAGTAATGTCAGACTCCCTTGTAAACAAAGCCTTCAGGCATAGTCGCCTTTCCTAATATTTTCCCCACTCACAAACTCTTTGTTCTGCCCTTTATTTATTCCAAAAAAGTCCCTCGATAGTTATTTTTCACCTGGACGTCAATTAATAATAACTAAACGGACATCTTTTCACATTCGCGTCGAGATATAACTAAGACGCAAATAAACTGTCGTTGCAACATTTTACTTGACAGAACAGCTGTTTTGTTTATTACATCACAGATGACTCTGTGGGTCAAATTTTCCACTTTGGAGACCCCAAAGAACAAAGGAAAACCCAACAAAAAATTACAAATAAACAACCAATATTCATAATTACACCCAAAAACACAATAAAAAACGTTTTCTTATTTTTATACCTTCTTTTCTTTTTTAAAATTGATTTTTCCCAGGCGAATTTGGATGAATCATTCCAGTGATAAGATGGAGGACTGTTTGGTTCTGCTCAGCTGATTTATGTAAACAATAATACAGTGAAAGAGAAAGGCAGGTCAGGATCATGGATAATGGATTATTGGACATTTTCAATTGATTTGAAATTAAAAATTGTTTTTATTATTCTATTCCTGGCTACTTGAGTTTCTTAAATGAAAAGATTTTATCTCCTTATTTGGATTGGTTGGGGGGGAGGGATCAATTTTTTGAGTTGAAGAATTTTTTTTATAATGGCGTATTCTGATTACTGTTCAGCGAGTGCCTTAATTAGAAAAATTGCTAATCAAGATTGGCGTATTCATATTTATGAATATTAATAAGGCGTCTCTATATTCATATTTTATAAATACCAATATGCCCAATTCTTGGAATATACTAGGTGGATCTTAACATTTGGATCATTGGATATTATTGGGGAAATGGGAACTCTAGTTTAAAAAATAAAACCTCTAGCTCAGGGATACCCTGTACACCAATGCTAAAATTCATCAAGATTGGCGTATTCATATTTATGAATATTAATGAAGCGTCTCTATATTAATATTTTATAAATACCAATATGCAAAAAAGCGAGTGCCTTAATTAGGTATTGAAAAAATTGCTCATCAAGATTGGCGTATTCATATTAATGAATACTAATAAGGCGTCTCTATATTCATATTTTATTAATACCAATATGCCCAATTCTTATTGGAATATACCGTACATACAATGTGGATCTTAACATTTGGATCCTTGGATATTAGTGGGAAAATGGGAACTCTCTTTTTAAAAAAAACTCTAGCTCAGGGAGACCCTGTACACCAACACTAAAATTCATCAAGATTGGCGTATTCATATTTATGAATATTAACAAGGCTCCCTATATTCATATTTTATAAATACCAAAATGCAAAAAAGCGAGTGCCTTAATGGGGTATTGAAAAAATTGCTCATCAAGATTGGCGTATTCATATTTATGAATATTAATATGGCGTCTCTATATTCATCCAATATGCAAAAAAGCGAGCGCTTTAATTAGGTATTGAAAAAATTGCTCAAGATTGGAGTATTCATATTTATGAATATTAATAAGGCGTCTCTATACTCATATTTTATAAATACCAATATGCAAAAAAGCGAGTGCCTTAATTAGGTATCAAAAAATTGCTCATTAAGATTGGCGTATTCATATTTATGAATATTAATAAGGCGTATATTCATATTTTATTAATACCAATATGCCCAATTCTTATTGAAATATATCGTACATACAAGGTGGATCTTAACATTTGGATCATTGGATATTATTGGGAAAATGGGAGCTCTCTTTAAAAAAAAAAAAAACTCTAGCTCAGTGACACCCTGTACACCAACACTAAAATTCATAAGATTGGCGTATTCATATATTCATATTTATGAATATTAATAAGGCGTATCTATATTCATATTTTATAAATACCAATATGCAAAAAAACGAGTGCCTTAATTAGGTATTGAAAAAATCGCTCATCAAGAAATATACTAAAGGTTTATTAATATTTATGAAGATAATCATTACCTGCCAATATTTATTACGAATTTATATTCATAAATATGAAAATGAAGTTGAGAATTAATCGGCAAAAAAATAGCTTTTATTTTGTTTCTTTAATTTTTTTTATTTGCTCACCTAAGCCTTCTTTTCAGACATAAAATGAAATTTACAATTTTAATACTTGTAATACAATATTTTGTCATAAACGATGCGAGATTAAATGTCGTTTTAATTATCGCGGACGATCTGCGGCCTTCTCTTGGCTGTTACGGCGATCGAACCGCTTTTACCCCAAATATAGACTCATTAGCTCAAAAAAGCTTCATTTTTCAAAACGCTTTTGTACAGGTTTGTTCCTGAAAGATCATCCAAAACTAGTTTACAAATTATTTTAGCAATCGCTGTGCGGACCGAGCAGAAACTCGTTTTTAACCAGCCGAAGACCGGATACGACTCGACTTTATGATTTTTATAGCTACTGGAGGGATTTTTCAGGAAACTTTACAACTTTACCGCAGTATTTTAAAGAAAATGGTTACAAAACTAAGTCGATAGGAAAAGTCTTTCATCCAGGTAGAAAAACCTTTAGAATCATTTTTATTTTCAAAATTTTTAGGGATAAGCAGCAATTTTAACGATGATGAAAAATATAGTTGGACCAAAAAGCCATTTCATCCCCAATCAGAAAAGTATAAAGAAGCCAAAGTTTGTCATAGCGATTATGACCCATTTGTACTCCATCGAAATATAGTTTGCCCAGTAAACGTAAAAAAGCAGCCTTTAAAAACCCTCCCAGATATAGAAATCACAGAAGAAGCAATCACAACATTAACAGATTTTCAGAACAAAGGACACAATTTTTTCCTCGCCGTTGGATTTCGTAAACCCCACATTCCTTTGAAGTACCCAAAAAAATATAAAAGTAAAAAAATATCCTAACATATCATTTAAAAAATAAAATTGTAGGATATTACCCATTAAGAAAAATAAAATTGCCTAAACATCGAAAAAAACCTGACGGACTGCCTGATGTCGCATGGAACCCTTGGACAGACTTGAGGGAAAGAGATGACATAAAAAATTTAAACATTTCATTCCCTTTTGGAAACATCCCTGGTAAATTAAAAAACCATGTTTTCTTTTTAATTTTTTTTATAGACAAAGAAGCAAAATTGATAATCCAAAGCTACTATTCAGCAGTTACATACATTGATGATATGATAGGAAAAATTATAAAACTAATAAACAATAATACTATTGTTGTTTTAATGGGAGACCACGGTAATAAACCGTCATAAAAACTATTTTAATATTTAAATTTTAGGTTGGTCATTAGGAGAACATGGAGAGTGGTCTAAATACAGCAATTTTGATATAGCCTTAAAAGTTCCATTTATTATTAACATTCCAAATGTTTATGGAAAAAATATTAATACAAATGTAGAATTAGTGGATCTTTTTCCAACATTGGCTGAACTATCAGGTCTTGAGAGGATTCCAAAATGTCCTGTTTGTTCGAAGAAAATTTTAACTTGCACTCAAGGAAAAAGTTTGGTTGATATTATGTTAGGAAAAGAAGTAATATTGTATACTTAAGAAACAAATTTCATAATTGGATTTTTTAGGATGATGGCTTTGCACTGAGTCAGTTTCCGAGGCCGGGAGTTTATCCAACTTTTCATCCCAATAGTGACAAACCGATGCTCAAAGAGATTAAAATAATGGGATACTCGATTCGTACGAACCGATATAGATTTACCGAGTGGGTCAAATTTCAAGATTTTAAACCGATCTGGGATGATGTGGTCGGCGCAGAACTTTATGACCATTGGGACGACCCATATGAAAACATAAATAGGATAAATCAAAATTATTCTGAGGTTATCGTCAAACTCAGGGAGATGCTTCATTTCGAAAACTCTAAGCACCCCCTTTGCTAGACTTTCCAGAAAAATGGATGTGTGACCACAACAAAAATGTAATAAAATCACATCATACACAACCTTCTTTCATTCTAAATTAGTGGTGATGAATCATCCCACAATCGGTGACCCAACACGAACACAGCGATGAAACAACATAGAACGAGAATAGCTTCCGGCACCATCGACAGCGCCAGAAATTCTTTTCTCCTCAATCTCAATCAATCATCTATCATCATCGTCAGCATCAGTATCAACAGTTCCGCACCAGTGAGTTCCACCCCCACAACTCGTCGGCAGTTCCGCACCTCTTCAACCCGCTGAATTGGTGGAACTTCAATCTCGGAATGAACTTCTCGACTTCTGTGACACTCACGTCACAGCTCGACAGTTCGCGTTCCAGCATCCGCTTCATCTTCGCATGACACACAGCACCTCAACCTTCACCCTTCTTTTCTCCATGGGGGGTGAAGTGGCTACCACAACATATGTTCTAGTATAATAAAATCACATCATACACAACATGTCTAAATAAGCAGTGATTTTATCCACAGACGTTTTTGAATGATCATTTACCTCATGAAGTAGTGAAAATTCATAATTTTTTTAAATAATTGAATGTCTGCTCAACTATGGACCATATAATTTCAGAAGATAAAATTTTATTTTTATAAATAAAAAAAACAACATCCAGAAAATGCTTTTTATTGACCGGCAACTTCGATACATTTCTTAATTTGAATTTATCACATAATTCAATACAAGGTTTTTTTCTTTAAATATTTCAATAGAGATTGAACATTCATTTTTCCTTTTAATCTACTACATTTTTTTGTATTTCGTAATATCTTGTTCAGATTTTCTTAAATTAAACATTTAAAACAAAAGGAATCGAAACATTGTGAAAGAATAATACCTTTGAAAAAAAAATAAATGAAAATACAAATCAAAATGATTTTGAGACAAAAATTTTCCAGAATTTTTTTTAGTTATTTTGTCTCTTTTAAGCTGTTTATACAACTTTAAAATATTGACACGACATTCAAAAACGATATAAAACGTTTTTTAAGGGTCAATAACACCTAGTAGCGATCTTAAGCTACAATAATTATTTTAAAGAATCAAAAAGTAATTTTTATTTTCAAAAAATTAACAGTTTTGGTTTTTAAAATAATTTTCTTTTTTAAATAATTCCCACTTCTTTAAATTTTTTAAACCTTCTAAAATAAATTATATAAACTATTCTAGGATAAAAACCTCTTCAGTGGGAATTCACAGAAAGAAAAAAAAGGCAATTTGAAGAAGAGGTTTTTACTTACCCACCAAAAACACAATCAAACACATTCACTCATTTTTTTTTCTTTTTTGGTAATTTTTTTTTTCTTTTTATTTATTTTTCCTAACTAATTGTTATAATTTTTTTTTTTTTTGTTGTATTTGTTTTCTTATAAAATTGGGGCAAAAGTGACAATCATTCGTTTAATACAAAACTAACAAATGAAATTTTGTAAACAGAGGGGGAGGAAAACGTCGAAAAAAATAAAATAACGAAAGAAGGGGTTTAAAAATAACAATAAACGAAGGTTCAAATTCATTATTACTACATTTTACTTTTCATTAAACACCGAAAGGATGCTTTTAAAATTTTAAGGCCTTTTAATTTTTTCTTTTCTCTCTTTTGACTACGCTCTACGTGAAAGTGCAAATCAAAAGTATGTGTTAAAAAAATATAGCATCCTTTTCTTTTTTAAAAATTCTTTTAACTTGCACAGACTTAGTCTGCAGCATCAAAATTATAAATATGCAGCATAAAACAGTGTTTTAAACATATATGACTGTTATTTTAATTTTATTATAATATATCTAGCCTAAAATCCCTTTTATCAGGGCATCATTTTTTTAATTTCTTTTTTTATTTTAATGATACGTGCTATTAAAAAATAAATTCTCAAAT
The DNA here is from genome assembly GCA_014119065.1 of Orius insidiosus. Lineage (NCBI taxonomy): Eukaryota > Metazoa > Arthropoda > Insecta > Hemiptera > Anthocoridae > Orius > Orius insidiosus. Next base: position 16,483 of record JACGAQ010000983.1, read on the forward strand.
TGAGAAAAAATTTTTAACTCCATAAAAGAAGCACAATACAAATATAATTAACAAGCTATTTATTTTTTCTATTTGAAAGGCTCACATACTAAAAAAATATTAGGGCCTTTAATAATTACGCAACACTGACTAATTGAACAATTATAATTCTTGAAATATTATATTTGAATCGTTACTCTTTTTATGGTTTTTATAATTTCATAAAATTTAAATACCTATTATTTTTCCATTGCTTTCAATAAATTTAAACCCAACCCATCAAAATCTATTAGAAAAATCAACAATCAAGTCTTCAAGACCAGTAATTAAAAAAAAATTAGGCGTTTGAGGTCGGGAGATGAATTTTTTTAGAAGAAAATTGACAAACGCAAAAAGAGGATGAAAAATCTGCTCAAATATAAAGTTTTCTGAAAAAAAATTTTCATTAACTACATTTTTTAAAAAATGTAAGTTTTACCTTTTTGTTAAATAACTTCTGAGAGTTTTAGAAAATTAGTTCGTTCGAAATACTGCCTTTTTTCATCGGGCACATTGGTGTACACATTTTCGGTGAAAAGTTCGCCTAAAATGATTAATTAGTAAAATGAGATATTTTATTATTATTATTTTACTTGAATTATTGCGTTAGAATCGTCCATTCTTTCAGGGTTCAAAAACAAATGAATGGAGCTGAGATCGGAAAGAAGTTCTTCTCCGTCCTCAGTTAATTCATTGCGAAGCCTGGCGTGATGATCATCATTTTTGTCTACCTCGAAGTTTTCAATTTTAGAACCGCCAAAACCGTAAATCCTGTAAAGTAAGTTTAGATAAAGAATTTATTATAATGAAAGTACCATGGTGTGTAGGCCTCTTCAGTTCCTTTGTTGCTCCAAATAGCGTCCGAGTCTGAAACCGGCCAAGTTGTGATCCAGCCGTTGACCTGAATCATCGGCTGATCATCTTCTTCGCCGGAATTCAACATATCTTCAGCAAGTTGATCGTCTCCTGGGAAAAAAAGCTACTGGGTTCGGACGGATCGTTTTCGGAAAGCTGAACTTCATCGTATTCTTCGTCCGTCTGCACCATCTTTTCGTTCCTCAGTAGTTTATATTTAGGCTTGAAACAACCTTCGCTTTGCTCGACATCGGTCCGCTTGAATTCTTCATACTCGTCCGCACCCAGAAAGAAACCTCCAGACTCACTCCGTTGATATTCAATCTACATAAGCATAAATTTATATGTTTTTAAATAAAAAGGAATTTACTTGAACAAATGTAGTGGAGATCAAAAATGTGGAGCCGTCAATGTAGTTTTGTGTGCTTGGTTCGTATTCAGGGTCTTCTTTGATTGGTTTGAAGTGGGTTCGAGTTGTAGACGGAATTTTTTCTTGCTTGATTTCTCGAATTTTCGGAGCTATGATTTTAACATCTGATTGTGGGTTCAAAATAGATGATTCCTCCTTTTGAGGTTTACTGAAGAAAGAGAAGAACGAACTGTCATCAGCTAAGGAATGATCAGCGCTTTCTGAATCTTTTTCAGAATCAAACGGCCACTTCCAAGCAGATGAGAGAATAGAACTTCTGGCTTCGTTCCATTTATTCATTTCCCAAACAGGAAGCTCATCCTCTTCCATCCTTTCGGACCAAATCGAGTTAGTAAGATTTGTTCCGCTTTGGATAAAATTCGGTTGCGGATGATTCTGCTTGGGATGCTTGTAGAAACATGAATCGTCTGGAGACTGAAGCAGCTGTTGAAAATCCATCGGAAGATCCTGATCGCATTCGCTCAACTCATTCCTTTCACGGCGACCGGGCGTGCGCGAAATCTTAGCGGCGCTTCCTTCCATCTCTTCAGAATAGAAATTCAAACATTTCCTCCCTTTCATCTCACTTCTGACGTATCTAACTACGGCTTCTTCGTCTTTTCTATCGAGAGATTTCGCAGAAGACCTCGTCTTAAGACTCCCACCCGACTGCTTCACTGTTGATCTTGATCTCATCCTGTTCAGAACAAACACATTTTCTTTGTTCTCTTGGCTAAATATTTTAGGGCTTAATTCAAGCTCCTTCTTTCCTAAACGTTTCAAATTCCGAGTCCAGAGAGACTTTTCACAATAATTTTCAAATTCCTTAGTACCAACAGGGAAAGCAGAATAAAATCTTTAAACAAAAAATTAGTTATCAAAATAATTTTGTAACATTAATTTACTTGTTCGATAAATTCACAGAGTTCAGCACCTCAAGATTGTAAATATCCCTCAAATTGGTCTTTTCTTTTAAACAATTTCCATCTTTGTCAGCTTCTTTCAATTTTGTCCAAAATTCATCGACTAGACCTTCCAAATTACTGTCCTAAAATTAAAACAATAAACCATTTTATTAACAATAAAACAACTTTACCTTCGAAAAAACAGGATTGTCTAATTTTTCATCGTTTCGTTCGATAAGATGTTGAATATATCGAGAGTAGAGGACCCGATCGATCCCCTTCTCTTCAAGTTGTTCCTCCAACCAACGAGCGACAGAAGAGGGCAATGTTCCGATGCCTCGATACTTCATAATATCCCCTGCCTAAAAAAAACTATAAAAAAAAATCAAAAACACCAAAAATACTTACTCAACCACAGAGGAAGTCCAAGCGATGTTACAAATAAAACAAGGAAATCTAATTTTCATTGACGTCTAATATGGTAAATAAACAATTCTTCGGATAAAAACTAATATTGCTTAAGTTACGTTGTGAGGAAATGAGGGGAAAAAAAACTAAAAATGAAGGGGGAAAGGGATTTTTGAATGTTTTTTAAAGGGTTCTGTTTACAAATTCATCTTGATTTCGTATGTTTGGTAGTCCGGTCTTTTTAAGACTCTACCATTCCATTTTGGTTCTGAAAACAAAAAACAAAAAATTATTAGTCATTAGAAAAAAAGTGTGTCCTTTCCATGAGTATCATTTTTAAAATCCAAAAAAAATTTAGGTTTTGTGAATACCTAAAATTTGATATGAATACACCCTGTTTCTGGCGTGACTGAACTAAACTTCAAAATTCACATTGTCATTCATATTTTCAATTATTGTGCAATGTCTTTACTAGGAATAAGTCAACTGCATAGAAAAGAGAGGGAAGACTATTTTTAGAAATGCACTTGAGTTAAGGAAAAATAAACAAAAACTTTCTAAAAAGCAGTTTTAGATAAGACTATCTAATTTAAAACTATTTTAAGAACATAATTATTACTTTCAAAAGTGCAATAATAATCATAAGATAAAAATATTAACAAAATAAGTAAAAATTTTAAAAAAATTTGGTAGGCCATATGAATTTGATAACTAAAAAGAGAAAGGAAAAATAGATTTCTATTTAGAAAATGGAAAAGTTGAGAGGAGTTTTCCGCCATTATAGGTTAAGGAACTCCCCTTGACTAACGAAGGAGGGAAACCTAATATCTGCTCTAAATTCTCATAATTTGACAAATAATTTACAAAATAAACAAAAATTTAGATGAGGGAAATTATGAGGAGAAATGAAGAGATAAAAATGTGAACAATTTAAAAGAGTGACTCGGCTAAAATGTAGAGAACGTGTTCGCAATTCCTTGAATGAAAGTTAAGATTTTAAAAATATAAAAAATTAATGTTTGAGTTAAGAATTAGTTATAGAGGAGATGTTTATTTATATATAAAAGTTGTGAAATCAAAAGGGAGGGAATAGGTTCCCTCCCTCGAACACGAGACATGATTTTCAGGTTTATTGATAATAAAACTTATTTTTTTAATTACCTTTTTATTGCTTGTTAGCCGAGGGGGTGATAATTAATTTATCACCCTCTATCGTAGAAAAAAGGGTCGAGACTAATAAAAAAAAAATAAAAAAACGCCCGTCTTTCGGCCGTTCGTCGTCCCTCGTAAAGGACGTCTTGAGAACTGAGGCATTTTTCTTGGGTGTGCGGTTAAGAATCGACATATAGTATCGATAAAAGATTAATTTAGTTTTTAATATTATTATTTAAATTTTAGCTTCATTTTTGATAATTTTAGGTTGTTTTTAGATAATTTTTTTGTTTTAGAGAGCAAAAGTCTTTAATAAGAGTAGTAATATAATAAAATTGCTATGAAAAATATCGATTTTTGTATCGATGATTTACAAAATGGAGGGTACCATGATGATTCATCGATGCTTAGCGCGGGTAACTTGCCCCATAAAAAGGCGCTGAATTTTTTTTCTTTACTTTTTTTTTATGGGGAGCGCATGGGGCCATTGTACTTGGCCACGTGTAGCTTTGCTGCCTTTGCTCGAAGACATGGGCAGGAAAAGGCTGAAATTTTTTAAAGTACTGAGCGGGATAGGATGAAAAAATGAAAATTGAGTATACCCATCTGAGCAAGAAATGATTGTCAAAAATTTTGTTTCCATCGGCCAATTGAGCACTCGATTTGAGACTTTGGAAGGTCCAATCAAAAATTGAACAATTATGAATTCTTGCCCAATCAAAAATTTTACAATTATGAACTCTTGTCCAATCAAAAAAAGAACGATTATGAACTCTTGTCCAATCAAAAATTGAACAATTATGAACTCTTGTCACATCAAAAATCGAACAATTATGAACTCTTGTCCAATTAAAAATTGAACAATTATGAACTCTTGCCCAATCAAAAATTGAACGATTATGAACTCTTGTCACATCAAAAATTGAACAATTATGAGCTCTTGCCCAATCAAAAATTGAACAATTATGAGCTCTTGTCCAATCAAAAATTGAACAATTATGAACTCTTGTCCAATCAAAAATTGAACAATTATGAACTCTTGCCCAACCAAAAATTGAATAACTATGAGCTCCTGTCCAATCAAAAATTGAACAATTATGAACTTTTGTCCAATCAAAAATTGAACAATTATGAACTCTTGCCCAATCAAAAATTGAACAATTATGAACTCTTGCCACATCAAAAATCGAATATTATGAGCTCTTGTCACATCAAAAATCGAATATTATGAACTCTTGTCCAGTCAAAAATTGAACGATTATGAACTCTTGCCCTATCAAAAATTGAACAATTATGAACTCTTGTCCAATCAAAAATTGAACGATTATGAACTCTTGTCCAATCAAAAATTGAACAATTATGAGCTCTTGCCCATTCAAAAATTGAACAATTATAAACTCTTGTCCAATAAAAAATTGAACAATTATGAGCTCTTGCCCAATCAAAAATTGAACAATTATGAACTCTTGCCCAATCAAAAATTGAACAATTATTAACTCTTGTCCAATCAAAGATTGAACGACTTAGTTACACAGATCTAAAAAAAATTTTAAAATGAACTTTTCATCAGTCTAACAACTCATAAAAACAAAAAACTCAACTTTATTTAACAAAACGGACAAAATCACACAACTTACATAGTAAGAAAGCTAGAAAAAAGTTTTTTAAAATCTAAAGTCTTTTCTTTCTATTTTAATTTGGCAAGAAGTAGGCCTTAAGTTGGTGCTCGCAGTTCTTTTCTTCGCTGTCGATTTCAGGGCCGATTTCATTAAAAGTAAGAGTACTTTCATGTACTTTACCAGAGACCAAAGGAAAGAACAGCTTTTTTATGTTAAACTAAAAAAAATTAAATAAATAAATAATTAATTGGTACTTCATACAAGTGGTTTTCCATTGGAATGAACTGAAGAGAAGCATTTATCAAGTGGAGACCTCTTGACGATTATTCCAGTATCGAAATTTTTTAAAGAGTGAGCAACAACTAAATGTACATTGACTGCTAGAGGTGATACCAAAGGAGAATAAAAAGGTGGAAGGGGTGCTCGTGGGTCACCAGCCCACATCATTTTCAATACTGGATATGTTATTATTTGTGAAGCTATTTCGCCATTTGTCGACAAAGAGCCCCATGACGACTCCTCCCTCTGAAAAACCAAAATAATAAAAAATAAAAGTACTAGTTTGAAGAGCTTACAACGAAAACTTCCTTAAAGATATGTAAAAATATAGGAGGGGATGCATAACAAAGGGAAAGTATAAACAAGGGGAAGCATAACGGAGGGGGAAGTATAACGGAGAGGGAAGTATAACAGAGGGAAGCAAAAAGGAGGGGAAGTATAACGGAGAGGGAAGTACAAAGGGGGGGGGAAGTATAACGGAGAGGGAAGTACAAAGGAGGGGAAGTATAACCACAGACAAAGTTGAGATTGACATAAATCCATATTCGAATTGACCCTACGGGGTCTGGAATACCCTTCCCAAAAAACCTTACATGGAGGGTAAAACAATAACTTTTTTAAGGAAGTTAAAACGCATTTTTACTATACCTGACATCCAGAATCCATAAGTTCAAGCAAACTCTGAAAACAGTCAATGTCGGCCTGTTATCCATAACAGGCTGCTCAAGACCTCTATTATCATCCTGAAGAAGCCTTCGGTCTTGCATAATCTAGAAAAAGAAGAAAACTTAAAATATAAATTAGATTTACAAATACTTCTATTTCTCCAGTATGAAGAGCAGCCACTCCAAGAGGCTGGGCAGACAAAACAGTCAATCTAACTCTATTGTCTTCAATATAAGCAGCACTCGGTAATGGATAAAAGTTCCCTTGTATCGGCAATTTTTTCAAAGTTTTTCTTTTAATCATCTAAAAAGAAATAGATAAATGAATGATGATTAAAAACACTCACCTGTGCCCCATTAAGATCGGTAAAAAGACTCCACCATTTTTAATATTTGTCATAAATTTCATAGAAAGTTCATAGTTTTCTGTAATTTTGGCGATGTTGACTAAATTTTTTATTTCAAAACCAAAATCGTTGGCTCCAGGAATATTGTAAAGGGTTATCACATGCGTTATTTCAGTAGTGTAGACTATCACACGAGAATAAAGGGTGCCTTCGGATATTAAAACCCTGCTGTTGTATGGAATCCTTCGTGAATTTCCATCAGGTAGAAACAAATAGGCTCCACTCGTCTCTTTGGCATTTCTAGCCGAATATCTAAGAAAATATATAAAATTTTAGTTAATAAAGCAATTTTACTTGTTGAAACTAAAATTTATTGGTGTAGTTGCCGAATTATCCTCAGATTTGATTGTAACTGATTTTAAAAATCCCTGAGCTGTAAACGACAAACTGAAATTATCATTTTGAAGAGAAAAGTCGGACGGTGGCGACTTTTCTTTTGATTTCCAATCTTCATATTTTTGATAAAATGATTCATCAAACATTTTCAACGTTGTAAATGATTCTCTGAAACATAAAATTCATCAAAAAACCAAAAAAATAAAATAAAATTACTGCTTTTCATCCGCTGGTTCGATTGTGTAAGTTTTTAGTGATAGTGGTTCAATATCGATGATAAAAGAAAGCTCGTAGCATCGCAACGAAGGGTCAAATGGGGAACAAATCGGACTTATTTGATGCATAATTATTTTACCGTACATATCTTTCACCTAGAAAAATTGTAATATAAAAAAAAAATTAAAATACAAAAAACTTACTTGCACTAAAGTATTTTCAACTTTTAAATGAACAACTTCCATCCGATTAAATGTTGATGGATTGAAAAATGTAACCTGTTTGGCAGATATGCCAGAAGGAAAAGTCAACATAAATTGATCAGAAATTTCGCAGTTTCCAATTTTTGATCTTCGTCGACAATAAAGAATGTTTCATCTCCAGTTTGAGGAGCCTGGAAGAATTTTGATAAAATAAATTTTGAACATTTATTTTACCTGTCCCTTGGAAAGAAGATAATGTGCTGACTGCTGAATAACATGTTGAGCAAGCTTGATCGCTTCTATCATTCTGAAGAAAACAATAATAAATAGATTTTAGAAGATTGACTTACTTCAAAGAATAATCAATAACGACATGATCTTTGGCTGTTCCGGTCACACCATCATGATGCTGGAACAACGAATGGCTTGCTCTAGCATCAGATAGATTCGAATAAAGTTTAGGCCAAGCTTCTAAGTTTTTATCCCTTCTTGTAGCCAAAGCAAAAAGTATTTCTGCTGACCTGAATAATTTTTTTAAAAAGTTTTTATCCACTTATTTTATTTTACCTCATAAATGAAACAAGAATTCTGTCCATTCTTTTATAAAAAGGTCTTGATGTGTAGTATCCGCTCCAGTAATGATCGTCACGGTCGGCATAAGTGAAAAAATCACCGGTAAGCGTAGGGAAGTATTCCGACGATTTCGCTTCTTCTAATGCGTTGAAATAATCGGACAAAGTTCCAAATTGAGCCTAGGATTCAAATAAAATAAAAAAACCGGCTCCGTGGCTGGAAGGTTCAGTCTTGGACTTCCACCATTGGAGACCGGGGTTCGATCCCGGGTTGGAGGGATTTTTGTTTGGAAGTTAAAATTCCAAATAAATATTCTTCCACAATCCGAAATAAATTGGTTAGCCACTCCTCAGGAGTTGGCCCTGATAGGGGACCCCGCCTGGTCCCCCCCCCCTTAATGGCCCATAAAGCTAGTCCAAAAAAGAAAGAATGGATTAACAATGAGGAAGAAGGCCTCTTGCTCATCGGTTAAACCTATTCTTCTTCTTTTTAAAAAAAAAAAAATAAAAATAATAATAATTAAATTAAAGTTGTTTATAACAGGGATTCCCAAAGTTTGGTCGACAGACTCCCAAGGAAAACAAATAAAAAGCGGTTCTTTTGTCTCTCAATAAGATATTTTTGGAGAAGTTTGGCATTTTCAACAAAAACCCACATTTTTTACAGGATTTTCGGGAGTTTTTCTTGGTTTTTGAAAAAGAAACCCCATTTTTCATGTTTTTCAAAGGATTTTTCCTTTCGACACAGAAACTAAATTTTTACAAGACTTTTGGTAGTTTTCCACAGTTTTCAGTCAAAATTTAGGTTTGAAAAACTTTTTTGCGCCAAAAAACCATTAATTTGTCTCAAAACATTTTGGTAAAAGGAGTACAATTGCTAAAAAGTTTGGGAATCCCTGGTTTAGAATATATTTTTTACATGGGCATTCATGTTGGGGTCAGAATTGATGTAATCGAAGAGCCTTTGTAGTTATTATACTGATCGTTCCATTCAGATTCATGGTCGTAACGAAAATCATCACCCAACGGAACTAAAAGTACATTCGTAGAATACAACTGAGCTTTTTTTCTGTATTGATCGAGTATCATGTTTGCTCTAAAAATTTAATTTAGAAAAAGAAGGTGATATGATGGTAGAAACCTTTTTTCGATGTTAACTTCTGAAAAACTTGAGGAGACGCTCTCCAAGGACAAGTCAAACCTCGAAATGGAAGACGTTAAAATCAAACTGGCAACATATTTTAGGATCAGGTCCACAAGTATGAGGAATATCATAGCTATAGAAAGGCATCATGTGGGTCAAAAGTTCATTACTTCTGTCTCCATCTAAGAAAATAATTAAAAAGAAAATTCTTTATGAGAATTGATTACCCCAAAGTTGTCTCCAGTTGAATTCAAGTTGTTTTTTCTTCGCCAAATACTTTTTGACGGAATAATGGCTCCTTTGGACGGCCAGTCCTGAAAATCCGGAATGTCGGAGTATCAAAGGGAACGTAGGCGATAGTCCGAAAGGGTCAATCGACCAACTAAATCTTGGTCGGTAATCTAGATTTTCAAGAAGCCATTGATGACCGTGTAAAAGCTGCTCGATTACAGAATAATAATGAGAGTTAGCTTCGTCGCTCATCACCCAACCTCCAGTCACAAACTCCAGCTGCCTTTCCGCAGAAGCTTCTTAACTTTTAATTTAGTCTCATGTGTAATCTCAGACCACCACAGCGAAAAAAATGATATTTCAGCCCAAATAAACTTCCGCCTTTCATCCTCCAATAATTTATTCACCATATTATTCAATATAGACCGCGTCTGTCTTTTATAGTATTCTTCAAATGTCAATTTCCATCCTAACAACAAAATTTATCATTTTATAATGTGGAATATTCTTTATACCTGGATCATTATGAGAATGAGGGACGACAAATATCTTCAATTTGTTATTTTCATTCCATTGCGATTCAGAATATTGCACATCCAGCCTTGCTTCCACACGCCACCATCAATATTATCGAAATTCAATGAATCGTACACTTTCCCCATCTAAAAATAACATTATTAATAATATTCGTATTGGGGAAGACGTTTAAAATCAAACTGGCAACATTTTTAGGATCAGGTCCACAAGTATGAGGAATATCATAGCTATAGAAAGGCATCATGTGGGTCAAAAGTTCATTACTTCTGTCTCCATCTAAGAAAATAATTAAAAAGAAAATTCTTTATTGAGAATTGATTACCCCAAAGTTGTCTCCAGTTGAATTCAAGTTGTTTTTTTCTTCGCCAAATACTTTTTGACGGAATAATGGCTCCTTTGGACGGCCAGTCCTGAAAATCCGGAATGTCGGAGTATCAAAGGGAACGTAGGCGATAGTCCGAACGGGTCAATCGACCAACTAAATCTTGGTCGGTAATCTAGATTTTCAAGAAGCCATTGATGACCGTGTAAAAGCTGCTCGATTACGGAATAATGAGAGTTTGCTTCGTCGCTCATCACCCAACCTCCAGTCACAAACTCCAGCTGCCTTTTCCGCAGAAGCTTCTTAACTTTTAATTTAGTCTCATGTGTAATCTCAGACCACCACAGCGAAAAAAAACGATATTTCAGCCCAAATAAACTTCCGCCTTTCATCCTCCAATAACTTATTCACCATATTATTCAATATAGACGCGTCTGTCTTTTATATATTCTTCAAATGTCAATTCCATCCTAACAAAAAATTTATCATTTTATAATGTGGAATTTCTTTATACCTGGATCATTATGAGAATGAGGGACGACAAATATCTTCAATTTGTTATTTTCATTCCATTGCGATTCAGAATTGCACATCCCAGCTTGCTTCCACCCACCATCAATATTATCGAAATTCATGAGCGTACACTTTCCCCATCTAAAATAACATTATAATAATATTCGTATTGGTATTCGTACTTGTCCATGTATTTACTGAGGAAATGAATTACTCTCAAATAGCGTATTACAAAGAAAATATGAATATTCATCCTCAAATACGTGTATTCACTGAGGAATTTTGAATATTTACTCTCAATACGTGTATTTAATATTAAATTTTAAATACAAATACAATATATTTGTATTCGAATATTTTTCTCTCAAATAGTCATATTACTAAGGCAATATGAATACCCACTCTTAAATTTACTGAGGAAATACGAATATTCACTCTTAAATACGTGTACCTATTAATATTAAATATTTAGAAATATGAATATATTCGTATTCGAATATTTAGTGAGGAAATACGAACATATTCGTATTCGAATATTTACTGAGGAATACGAACATATTCGCATTCGAATATTTACTGAGGAAAACAACATATTCGCATTCGAATATTTACTGAGGAAATACGAATATTCGTATTCGAATATTTACTGAGGAAATACGAACATATTCGTATTCGAATATAGGAAATACGAACATTCATTCGAATATTTACTGAGGAAATACGAACATATTCGTATTCGAATATTTACTGAGGAAATACGAACATATTCGTATTCGAATATTTACTGAGGAAATACGAACATATTCGTATTCGAATATTTACTGAGGAAAACGAACATATTCGTATTCGAATATTTACTGAGGAAATACGAATATATTCATATTCGAATATTTACTGAGGAAATACGAATATTCGTATTCGAATTTCACTAAGGAAATACGATTATTTCACTCAGATAGGCGTATTAACAATAAAATGTGAATATATGCTCTTAAATACGAATATTTAGAAGAAATGCAAAATATCACTCTTAAATGTATTCACTGTTAAATATTTAGAAATACGAATATTCGTACATAATTTGTAAATACGAACGTATTTATATTCCTATTTACAAAACTATATGTGTGAGCATATTCGTATACATATTTATGAACTCTGTGTTAAGCCAGAGTGTACAGATGTTCATCGCCTTTCATATTAATATTCATACATATGAATACGCTAAAAACTCTGCATTAAAATAATTATACAAACAATTAACCAACAGAGGAAGAAATGACTGTGATAACGGGTATCTCACGACGCGTTTCGGCTTAATAAGCCTCGTCAGGTGAGCTATTCCCTCTATCACAATCATTTCTATCTTTTCTCTGTGGACCTATCTACGAGAGAATTAGTGGAAACTGCGGGACTGGAGACAACTCGTCCCCCAAAAACTCAACGCCGCCACTTCTCTAAGAGATAGAGCCACTCACCACCTCCTTGTTGGTTTTTATGACAGAACTGCTGCCAAGGCATTACTTTACTTTTTTAATTTTTATTGCTATACGCAAATTGATTTTATTATCAAACAATTAACCAACAACAGAGGAAGAAATGACTGTGATAACGGGTATCTCACGACGCGTTTCGGCTTAATAAGCCTCGTCAGGTGAGCTATTCCCTCTATCACAATCATTTCTATCTTTCTCTGTGGACCTATCTACGAGAGAATTAGTGGAAACTGCGGGAAGCTGGAGACAACTCGTCCCCCAAAAACTTCAACGCCGCCACTTCTCTAAGAGATAATAAAATCAATTTGCGTATAGCAATAAAATTAAAAAAGTAAAGTAATGCCTTGGCAGCAGTTCTGTCATAAAACCAACAAGGAGGTGTGAGTGGCTCTACTCTTAGAGAAGTGGCGGCGTTGAAGTTTTTGGGGACGAGTTGTCTCCAGCTTCCCGCAGTTTCCACTAATTCTCTCGTAGATAGGTCCACAGAGAAAAGATAGAAATGATTGTGATAGAGGGAATAGCTCACCTGACGAGGCTTATTAAGCCGAAACGCGTGAGATACCCGTTATCACAGTCATTTCTTCCTCTGTTGTTGGTTAATTTTGATAATAAAATCAATTTGCGTATAGCAATAAAAATTAAAAAAAAAAATAATTAGAAAAAAAAAATATTTCAACCTGATAGAGACAGAAGGGTCGGCCACAGGACGAGCATGTTGGTTGACAAAACTTTGTAACTCCTCGGAATTAATACTACAAAATATATTTTAAAAGATTTGATTAATTTTAAAAAAAGAATTTACCTCTTCTGTCGGGTTAAATTGAACTCGGCTGTCATTGCTTAACTTCAAGTCTATCAGCGAAATTCGTATGAAACAAATTTGCCTTTTCCCTACAAAAAACGAATAAGATCAAGCCACTTGGAAGACTTCATGAAGTTCAGGAACTTGCAGCAACTGCAAATTCTAACTTCAAAAGTCGGTTTTTTAAAACATTTTTATGTCATTAATCTTTTTCAGATCTGGAGATATTAGGTTTTAGATAGTTTTTTAAAAATTAACCCTGAACAAACTTGGAGTAGCTGGGCGATCGGCTACGCCATTTCGCCAGCCACATGGTCTTTCGGAAAGCTGACAGAAGCTTTAGGGCTTTATCAAGATAAAGAAGAACTACGTCTCAATTCATTATTTAAAAGTATACTTTAATACCAAACTTCTAGATTAACAAAAATTTTAGACACTTTCAGAAGAAATCGTTCAAAAATTTGAAAAAGAGTCAAAATGTGTTATGACTAAGGAAGAATTCGCTGAAAACCTTGGAGTTGATGTGCCCAATCAAACAGTTGACCTGTTGATCCATTGTCTTAGGGTAATATTAATATTTATGAATATGATTTCAAAGATTTGTATAACTTATGACAAGCTTATTTATAAGTATGAATACACTTGATATTAATTCTAATATTTATTGTTTCTTTTAGGTGGAAAAAAAGTGTGTTAAACATACAACGGAAGATGGTTTAGTTCTCTTAAAAATCGGTCCAAAAGTTCAATCGTTTTCAGAATCCGAAAGCGTTCATTTAGTACTAGAACATCGCAAAAAGCTCCTTTATACAATAGAAACACTAGAAAAAGAAAAAACGAGACTATGGATTTGGTCAGAAAGAAAATTCGTGAAGGGAATAAAATTTTGGCTAAAAGCACTTTACGGAAGTCGAAAGAAATAGAAAAATGCATTCAGAAAAATGTGATATGTTGGACAACCTGGAATCTATGATAGTCCGAATGAAAGAAAGTGAAAGTGATGTTGAGGTTTTTAATGCTTATAAATTAGGATTGAGCGCATTAAAAAGAAATGTAAAAAATGATATAAACGAAGATGTTGTCTCCGATACCATGACTGAAATCCAAGATGTCCGTTATTATTTTTATTTCTTTATTTTAATTATTGATTTTCAGATGTTTGACACACATGCCGATATACAAGCTACTCTTTCTCAACCTATGAGCGCTAGACGAATCTGAACTTGAAAACGAACTATTTGAACTTCTCAAACCCAGCGAACCAACAAAAGATGAATCTTTACCGCTTGATTTACCCGATGTGCCTTCATTCTCTCCAGCCAATAAAAAACCTGTTCAAAAAGAACCGGTCGCCTTATAAAATTGTTACCATTTGATAAATAAATTAATTTTTAAGCATAAAAAATTTTATTCTACCACTTTACACCACACTGACCAGGAGAAAGTTGCAAAAAAAAGAGTTAAACATAGAGGAAGTTAAAAAACATAAATATTGGATATAAAAGCAAAAAGATGAGCTTTTATTGTTAATGTTGAACTTAAAAATTAATTTACCATGAACCAGCATGGTGTCTGAAATTTGAATATTTTCTATTTTCCCCTGGGTGTCATTAAATAACAAACAAAATTCACAATTTAGATCGAGTCGTAAAAGACTGAAGACTAATAAAAGGTTGAACTAAGGGGAACAAAGAATGGGCAGACTTGAAACTTGTGACGTCTTCGATTTTTCGACTTTTTTGCCGTCGCCATCTTCTTTCGGGGCGTCGACTTGATTCAAATAATGTCCATTTGTTCCAGCGCCACCTTCCGCCTTCGACACAATATAAATCGCAAGTTTGTGCCTATGCGGAGCCCCTGCTTTCAGCATATCCTGAAAAATTAAAATTAATAAAGAAAAAATTTAAAATTACCTAAACTTACTCTGTAAAATTCAATTATGTCATTTTTAGTAAGGCCTTTCAAATACGCTACTTCTATATTTGTTCTATCAAAATTATACTGCTGAGATGTTATTTCTGCCCAATATCTAGCTGATTGAGTGGACATCTGCTTTGGTTTTTCAAGGCGCTGACTTGCCAGAGCTTCTTTATGATTGTTAAATTCTTTATCAGTTAAATCCAACAAATAGTTCTAAAGGATTATTATTAGTCAGCAAAAATGAAGAAAAACTCACTTCCATCTGAGCCAAAAAGGCCTCAACTCTACTGTCTATATAACCAGGATGTTTATCAGACTGGACGATAAGACGAAGCCCTTGAGTTCCATTCGACCGTCTAATTCCGCTAAAAACAATATAACCTAGTTGTTCCTAAAAATGATATTAAAAAAATAGAAAGGAGATCGATAAAAAATTACCTTTGTTCTTAATATACTATAGCAAGGTTCTGAAATAATCTGTACAAAAAGTTCGAGTAACATATTCTCCTAGTGGACTGCAAACTGCATTGATAGTATGCTTCAGTACAGGAACTTTTATGAATATCATTTTCCATTTCGTAGACTAAATTAGCACCATCTGCCAGCTGGATTTCTCGATTTCGCAGCAGCTGGCAGGGAAGTAATGGTCATAAACCCACCGTACCGCTCAGCCTGTCCATCACGGTGTTGACCATATCCATGGCAGCCTTAAAAACAATAAAAATGTTTAAAAATTTAAATTTAACATACAGCTTTGCAGGTGTTTCCATGGACAAATGATTCAACATGAACTTTGGACAAAAGCTGTTTTATGAATTCTTCCAAGGCGGATACTGTGAGCTTATCTGCTGCTTCTAACAACTCATTTTTTGCCCACGAATGTTCAGAAAGAAGAACCGCCAAATAATAATTTGCATGCTGATAAGGCTGCTCGGTGTTAAAGTTCTTCAAGCTTCTAATATACTAAAAAAAATATATAAACAAATATAATTAATACAAATATTACAGTTTCTTTCAAAATAGCGAATCGTTGAGCATCAATTTTAAAATTGATCATCTTGTCAACGATTTTTTCTAGAAGCACTTTTTGCTTGTGATTATAACCTCCGATTCCAAGCTAAAATAAAAAATTAGTTTTTAAGTTTTTTGACCTTTTGATACGTACGACCATTCCATATTTGTGTTGGTCAGTTCCCATTTTAGGCCAGCAAGTTCAGCAGAGTATACATATTCGCTGAGAGCGTCTTGAATAAATTAACAAACATGTAGGTCATGTTGCAACACAAAATTGTTGAATTTTCCAGGATTTTTTGGAGTCTTCCTAGGGGTTTCGAACAAGAAACTCCATTTTTTAACTATTTTTAGGATTTTCTCAAGATTTTTAAACAAAAACCTCAGTGTTATATGATATCTAGTTTTCTTGGGTTTTTGACAGAGGAACCCAATAAAATTTCTAAAATAAGAAAAATTCTAAAATTTTCCAGGATTTTTTGAAGTCTTCCTTGGGTTTTTGAACAAGAAACTCTTTTTTTATATTATTTTAGGAGTTTCTCAAGATTTTTAAACAAAAACCTGAGTTTTATATGATATCTAGTTTTCCTTGGGTTTTGACAGAGGAACCCCATTAAAATATTTCTAAAATAAGAAAAATTCTTAAATTTTCCAGGATTTTTTGGAGTCTTCCTGGGTTTTCGAACAAGAACTCCATTTTTTAACTATTTTAGGAGTTTCGCAGACAAAGAACCTCAGTTTTATATTTCTAGTTTTCCTTGGGTTTTTTGAGGAACACCATTATTAGCTTTGTTCCAACCGCAGTTTGAAACTCCTGGAGCATGCACAGAAGATTTGCACGTCAAGACGTCAGATGACTTCAGATTTGACGGACTGACGATTTGAACAACGTCGAATTTGACGTCCATGTCCTTCTGCGCATGCTCCAGAAGTTACAAACCAGTTTCAAACTGCAGTTGCAACAAAGCAACTTTCAGGAATTATCCCGATATTTAGACATAGAAACCCCATTTTTTCAGGATTTACATGAGTTTTTCTAGATTTTTTGACAAAGAAACCCTGATTTTACCAAGTTTTTCTCAGTTTTTTGACAGGGAAAACTCGGGGGGAGGGGGGGGGGGTGTCTACTTGCTAAAAAGTTTGGGGATTCCAGGTCTACAACTTACTTTAATCACTTCTTCTGGTATACTTTCAACCGCATATTCTGTCCCGTACCACTCTTCTTTTAAATTCGCCAACTCTTGAAATTTTTTTCCAGCAACCGAAACCCTAAAAACAAAATAAAGAGTTTATCACCTAAATCAACAGTACCTGACGTTTTTGGCACTCAAGCGCTCAAGAATTTCTTCAATAAGGTCACTCCTCCACTCAGAAAGTAGTAACCTCCAACTAGAACATCTTCAAAAGGATATTTCTAAATAAAATAATAAATGATGGTTAATTGAGGGGAAAAATTACTTCTAGTTGTGAGATATTGAGGTAACAAGAGCTACTGATGATGTTTATCTTTAAATCTAAAATATAAGGATTTCAGCTTGTTCGTCAAAAACCCATTTCTTGGGACCTTCATGGCGTAACATTTTTAAATACTAAAAACCAAAATTATATAAATTAAGACATTTTTTAAAACTTACTTGAAATATAAGAAGCACAATATCATCGATGTGTTCTATACCTTCTTTGGTCAAATCACGGAGACGCAGAACAAGTCAAACCCTTTGATTTCTCCTCGAGTGCCGCCGACAGAGTGTCACACCAACCTTTCGCTTTTAAAGCCGATAAAAGACTGCCGGCTCCTTCATGGCCAACCAAATGTGACAAATAATGCCCAGGCTAGAATAAAAAATAAAAACAATATTTCTTCACAATTTACTTACAGAAGCTTTATAATATTGCCTGTAGTCTTTAATTGGAAAGCTGATTGCTAAATGTCGAGTGTCTTTTATAGGTATCACAATATGTTTGATTGGCTGATTTTCTTCATATGGGTGTTCTTTTATAGATAAAGGAGTCACATTTTGTTTTCTACTTGATTAAATAGGTCCGCAGTCATTGTTTCAAGCTCATCCAGACTTTCTAAAAATTTTATATAAACAAAATTGTTTTCAAATAAATATTGAAAAAAAAACCTTTTCCAATTATGGCTAATCTCATTATGTTGGATGAATACCACTTTTTGTGGAATTCTAATAGTTGTAAACGAACATCGAGGCCTTTTTCTTTTGGAATTATAACTAATGTTTCCTTATTTCCTGAAATAAAATGATGAAATGAAAGAAAGAAAATAAAGAAAAGTACCAGTTCCGAATTTTCCGTAAGGATGTCCAGGTTTAGAAAAAGACTTTTCTAATTGGTCGAATCTCCAAACGTCGCTTTGTCGATTTTTGTCATGTTCGGAATCAACAGCGTTGACTTCACGCTCGTGCTGTCCTCGTTGAAAAGAGGCTCGATGAAAAATTGCGCGAATCTATCAAGAGCTTGAGGAAAATGCTCGGAAGAAACATCGAAATAATAAGAAGTGAGTTCGGCCGCTGTTGACGCATTACTCGATCCGCCATGTTCCGAAAGAAACTTCGTATACTCGTTTTCTTCAGGGTATTTTTTCGTCCCGAGAAAAAGCATATGTTCGCAAAAATGCGCCAGTCCGGGTAGTTCATCAGGGTCGCTTAAAAAACCTAAAATACAATCAATAAAATTGATTTTGTGAATAATAATACATACCAACATTAACGCACATAGAAGCTGCAGATTTTTCAGCCGTCGGATCACTCACAATCACAACTTTCATTCCATTATTCAATTCCAGTCCTCGATATTCTCGTTTATCTTCAGAGGACTTGATAATATTGTCATACCTTTTTTTGACTTTAGCCATCGTATTTTCGTTAATACTAAATGAACGGTAACTAAAAAAAGAAAAACTAAATCTCAATTAGAAACTTGTTAAAAATCTACCTTCTCAAAGTGATCACTTTTTTAATGCCATATCCACTAAAATTGTATAAATTACAACTTCCTTTTAGGATAATATGCCTTAATGGAAACATAAGGACTTTTACGTAAATTTAATTATTTAAAAGACCATTTTTCAACTACAAGTTGAACAAAAAATAAGAAAGACAAAGAAATATATGATGGATATTACCTAAAATTATTCTAAGGAAAATGTGAGGAACTGGCTGAAGCTTGAAGAATTCATGTTATAACAAGACTACCTGTAAGTTTGAAATCCAGTTTAGTAATGAAAAAAATGGAGACAATGATGTTTATTTATCAAAAATGCTTTTTTGATGACTCCAAAGGTTTAAAGGTCTCTCCCAAACAGGATCTGCTAAAAAGAGCCTGTTTCTACTTGCATAATTTAAATCGCATCTAAGCCTCTTTTCACAAACAGGATTAATAGAAAAACAAACTTGAAATTTTCGGAATTACAGGAGCCAAAAGGACCTTTGTCATCTTCATTGGTCGATTGTGAGAACTATAGAATTAGTACTTTCTGAGGGGTCTGGGCATTTTCAGAAGAAACTCCCAGTTTCACATTATTTTTTACAGTTATATGAAAAATAAACCCATTTTAACAAGACTTTTGGTAGTTCTCCTTGATTTTTTGACAGGACAACCCCATTTAAACACTTTCAGGAGTTTCCCTGAAATTTAACAGGATTTTCAAAAATTTTCCTTGATTTTTTTGACAGAAAAACCCGATTTTTTTACATAACTTAAGGGTATTTTCCACGTTTTAAGGTAGATTTTGCAATGGGTGCAGTAGTCGCAGAATCAAAAAATTTTGTGTACGATTTTCGTTTTTAGTGAGATTTTTCCTAAACTCTTACTCCTTCAGATTTAAGAAATGAGATATACTTTTTGTCAAATAACAACGTTTGTGCCTAAAACACCCATTGATTCTTCCCATAAAAATTAGCCACATATCTAAATTTCAACGGCGTTCAAACTGAAAAAGGAAAATAGGTTCCACCACAGATTTTGACCTCTAAAAGTTTGGGAGTCCCTGAAATATAGACTGAAGTTATTTAAATATCTGCGGCTCAGATTAGCCAAAACTGAACCTATAGTTTACATCATGATCGAAATATTTTTTGGAAACAAAATTTTGTCCTAAACCCACTTCAACAGCAAAAGAACTACAGCATTTTGCTGTGAATCCTAGAGGCCATGATGTTGGCCTTCAATAAATAGAAAAGGAATTTTCACCATGAACGCACATGCTGAAATGGATATTGAAAAAAAATCATGAATACCTATAATTTTCACTGCAACTAGAATGAACAATTTATTACGATGATAAATGATAAGTACAAACACAAATCAATTTGAAAACATATGGGAAGGGAATGTTTTCACAGTTCCAAAAACCTCCACGAATCACTGATACTGTGACATAATAAAAGAGTTAAGAAAGCTTAGAATGAGAATAATAAATATTTTTTATCTAAAAAATAAATAGCTCCTTTTTTTAAACCTAAGAATTTTTTAGTATTCTTACCACTAGATACCAATTTCAGTCTGTTCCTGCTGTAGTATCTGCTCTTCGTTCAAGAAGCTACTAGAAACAAAAAAAGGACACCCAGTATACCAAAATTAAAATCTGTTAATTGCTTATATAACATATAAGTAATAATTTAAAAACGCGTTTAAAATTAAAATTTTGTGGATGATTCATCACCACTAATTTAGAATGAAAGATTTAAGATGCGATTTTATTAGATTAGAACATAAGTTGTGGTTCCAACATCCCCCCCCCCCCCACAAAGAAAGAAGGGTGAAGGTCTGAGGCGCTGTGTCTAGCGATGATGAGACGAAGATACATACATGTGCGGATGCTGGAAGGCGAACTGTCTAGCTGTGAGCGAAGTGTCGCAGATTTCTTGAAGTTCGCTCTTAAGTTTGAAGTCCCACCAATTCAGCGGGTTGAAGAGGTGTTGACTTAAAAGCTGACGAGTTGAGCGAATGGCTTGCTGGCGCCGTCGATGGGAGATCAAGACGAGCCAGAACCATCGCTGTATTCGTGTTCATTGTGGGTCACCAATTGTGGGATGATTCATCACCGCTAATTTAGAATGAAAGATTCGAGTGTATGTTGTGGTTCCCACAACATATGTAAAAATAATTACATTACATAATTTACATTACATAATTACATACTTACTCCCAAAACTTTAACTTCTTCATAACTTCTCCAAAGTGCTCCAATAAAAAAGTGGCCTAAGTAAAATTTGTTGCAAATTAAGAGCAGAATCGTTTGCAATCATAAAAGCATAGGGTTTTAATTTAAAATAACGAAGTATCTCAGGGGCAACCTGTATATCAACCTTAAAATTGGGCAGTCTGACCAATTCAAAGTTGAAACAAATGCCCTAAAACTTGTTGCCTAAATTCTGAGATGTTAAGGCTTTAGCATCTAGTGATCGAAAAACCCATTTTTTAGGTAGATTTTTTTAATAGGTACATAGATAGATAATAAGCGTACCTATAATTTTCTGTCTCTCGATAAGAGATAGCGCTATATGTTTCTAGTATCAGTTTTGGCTCAGAACTTCGATTCTGAAGGGAGGGAGAAAACGAATTCCTCCCGCCTCGACCTGTCTTTTTTTTTACGTTTACCTTTTAACATCTACCCTACTCTCTAGTTCTGTCATTCGGCTTTCAGCTTCGGTCTCAATTACGTGCTGTTAATTTTGTTCCATTCACGAAGAAAAAACATCGATGATACCCTTTATGGGTAATTAAAAATGCCTGCATCGCTTTTTCATTCGCTCTTTTAATTCTTGGAAGGCAAACTAAGCTTAAAAAGGTAAATAAAATTTATATTTCAACATTTATTTTTAAAACTACATACTTAGATCTTGCAAAAATTAATACATAACTAATGAGTAGACAGTCATTAGACAAATAATCCTGGTTCTAATAATGATGAACCTACTTATCATAAACTTTTAATATATGTACATACCTCGATAGTAACTAATCCTATATAGCATAAAAGATCTTATTATACTTTGTTCCAACAGCAGTTTGAAACTGGTTTGAAACTCCTGGAGCATGCGCAGAAGGATTTGGACTTTGACGTCAGATGACTTCAGCTTTGACGGACAAACGATTTGAACGAAGTCAATTTTGACAACCAAATCCTTCTGCGCATGCTCCAGGAGTCTCAAACTTGTTTTAAACTGCGGTTGGAACAATGCTTTTATGTACCTATGTAGTCATCCTAATTTTGCCCAAAACCGTCATATTTATTATTCAAGGTCAATAGTCTTAAAATGATTTTTTAAAATACGTATTTACAAAAAGTTTACTGATCAATTTTTCCCCAATGGGGTCTGGAAGACCATTTTCCAAATTGAGGGTGTCATTATAGCTTTGTTCCAACCGCAGTTTCAAACTGCGCAGAAGGATTGGCACGTCAATTTGAAGTCAGATGAATTCAGATTTGACGGACAAACTATTTGAATGACGTCTAATTTGACGTCAAATCCTTCTGCGCATGCTCCGGGAGTTTTAAACCAGCTTCAAACTGCGGTTGAAAAGCTTTTAACTTCTCTTTGAGGATGTTAAAAACCATCTTCTTTGGCATTTCATGGTGGATTGAAGTGTGTAAACGGAATTTCAATATGAGTAACCGTTTTCATAGTTTGAAGATTCGTGGGATAATCATAGTATGCCGGAAAAAATTGAAAAAACGCCGATCACGAAAGTTTTACATATTCTAACTGGTCATGGTAAAATGAGAAGATTCAGGGAGAGAAAAAGTACAAGATATTCAAAAATTATAATTTTCTATCATGCAAAGTGAAGTTCTTTAAATTGTGGGCGCCGGGAATTGAGAGCAAGCGGTAAACCACAACTATTCTGAGCTAAGAATACTAATGAAGGAACAGTATCAAAGTTCGAAGAGTCCAAATCGTCTTTCTTCCCTCGTCCCCTATAGGATATCCTGCGCTTCTCCGTTGTTTGCTGTATCGACCTAATGGATTTTTACCATTTTCACTTTGTTTCCCGCCTTTCTCTTTTTTTTCTTCCCCTCTGCACTTTTTACCTCCGAGATGACTCACGTTTTATCGGCGTGCAAGAAACAAAACGGGCCGTTGACCCTTCAACCTGGAGGGCCTAAAACACGTCTTGTAATTTCTTTTCTGTATGAAAACTGAATAATTTTCTTATCTAAATACACATTTATGCGTCTTATCTTTTATGTATTTTCATTTTTAAAACTGGAGCATTTAAATAATTTAGAATCTCATTCGTCTTGTCTAATTTTTCAAAATTTCACAATTTTACGGTCTCCCAAGAAATTGACAATTAGCCTAATTCTTTAAGTAGATTAATTATTTATAATAAATAAAGTATGTGCTACACCTTGTGAAGACCCTGAGGCTGTAAGATTGCTCCGGTTTCTTCGGATTTATATTTTTTTAGGCCGCTCCCAGATGTGAAGATAAGGATCCGTGTGGGAGTTTAGGTCCATCCCGTTTCTCTCAACCTTTATTTACCGCGGTAAATAATGTAATAATAGAAAAAAAAACTAAATTATAAATGACCCCAAACCTCCTGACCTTGTCAAAGCCGCAAACCACTAACCGTGGAGATTCACTCCGTGAACAGGATTTCGGTCGGAATTTAAAAGAATTATTAAACAAAATGATTATTTATTAACACAAGGATTTCACTTTTTATAGAGTTCATGGTTAAACGCTTTTAACTTGCCCCTTGAAATCAAATTATGCGGTGTTTAATTTTTTTTTCTGAAGATTTCGAAAGGGAAAAGATAAATTTTTTGATTTCAAGGTCGTTCGAAATGTGCAACGTTTCTTCCGCTTTGCATCTGCAGAAAGGGAATGATTTAAAAGGCTGACGTACGTGCTACGTGATCAGGGATTTCTCGTTCGTTTTGCCGTGCCTAAAGATGAAAATATTATTCCTTCTCTTCAGGAGATATTTACCAAGGTTTAAAAGTTTACTCACTATACAGTGTATATCAGGAATTCCCAAACTACTTTATTTACTATTGGACTTTTGAAAAAACAAAAGATTTGGTCATTTGGGTAAAAAAGTATTCGTTTGAAGAGCTTCCAACGAAAACTTCCTTAAAGAGAAGTAAAAATATAGGAGGGGAATGTATAACGGAGGGGAAGTATAAGGGAGGGGAAGTGTAGCGGAGGGGGAAGTATAACGGAGGGGTAAGTTTTTTTTTCTTGATAATTTTCTGTTTTTTTTTTTTTTTTTTTTTTTTTTTTTTTTTTTTTTTTTTTTTTTTTTTTTTTTTTTTTTTTTTTTTTTTTTTTTTTCGAAAATTTTTCATTGTCTAAGTTTTTTTTTCGAAAATTTTTCTAAGTATCAAGGTAGAAATGAAGGGATTTTTGCCCAACGGAGGTCCCTCTCGTAACGGGTGGACGTATGAAATTTCTCCCTACTTAATTCATAATTAATGTAGAAAATTGATTTTTTTTACACCAAAAATTTTTAAAAAATATAAGGAGTATTTGGTGAAAATCGAAACAGCGGTTTGGCCGCCATTTTTTCGAACTTCAAAAATCGCAGACAATGATTTCTTGTTCAACTATTCTGGAAGGTTGTGTGAAAATTTGGTGAAAATCGGTTAGAAACTGTGGCCGTAAACTGTTCTGGAAAAATGCTACGGCCGGCCGGCACCACAGACAAAGTTGAGATCGGTAAAGATCAATGATTTGACCCTCCGGGTCTGGAAGACCCTTCCCCAAAAACCCAACGTGAAGGGTATCACAATAACTTCTTTAAGGAAGTTAAATAAGGTCGAATAACCGGGTTTGAAATTTGAACCTTTTAGAACCATCGGATTTTGGTTGTCGACGAATTTTTATCTATAATCACTGTAATATGAGTAAAAGCTAATATTTTTCCAGGCCTATAAGCCCTTAACAGCGTAGGAAACGCCTCATTTCCGTCTCAACTGTCAAAAACACCAAAATGTGGACAAAAGCAGTTTTTTAAGTCAACAAAAAATATCCTTCTGGTAACTTAGGATAAAAAGGGTTTTAAAAAATTTTAGTTAATAGAATCAGGGACAAAAGCGGTACAACGCCCGGTTCGTACCCGGAAGCTGTTGCAAAGAAAAAAAAAGTTTAAAACTGGCAACAGCCTAGAAAATATGGGCGTTTGCTCTATTGGATTTGTGATTTTTACGTTTTGTAATAAGAGTAGCCGAAAATAGAAAATAATAAACCCTTCTTTTTATTGCCGGAACGCTTCTCTTTCTTGTTAACCGTTATTGGCTAGGTGCGTCCAAAAGTGCTTTAAATAAAACATCCACGGAAGTGAAAATTAGTCAATTTTTAAACCTCATTTACGGCCGTTTCCGTTCTAAAATCCGTAATTTTTAAAACCGGTTCATTTAAAAGAAAAATATTGAAGTAAACGTTATTTCTTTTACAATTACGGCAATGAACTTGGAAACTGGAACTTTCTAATCATTTTTAATTCAAGACTTTCATTCGGCTTAAGGGTACAATGCATAAATAATATAAACTTCCTTTTGATCGTTGAAATAAAATTTTACATTACTCGTATCAAAACTACCTGACGAAAAATGGTAATTTTTGACCTTTTTGAAGACCTTTTCGTGATTTTTACTGTAGAAATCTGTAGAAACTGGGATTTATTTTTCTATAACTTATGAAACTATTTGAAAAATGTAAAAGTTTTATATTTTTCTGAAAAGTTTTAGGTCAAATTCTTTAGAAAAATACCTAAAAATATGATTTTAACGTGGGACAGGAAAAAAAATTATCACTATTCTAATTTGTCATTATTACCTTATGAAGGTTGACTTCATTATCATAAATGCTACAATATATTTATACTTTATGATAATAAATTTTTTATGGTACTTAAGAATTGTTGCATTTTATGTGGTATGGTCGCTTTCAACTTGAACCACTTGAAACGCTTAAGAAAAAACCAAAGTTGGATTTCTTGGATTTTTAAAAGGATCCCAGAAGGTCCTTTATTTTTTTTTTATATTCTTATAGACAATTTTTAAAAAATTGTTCATAATGTTTTTTATTAAAACTAGATGAATAATTAAGAAAAGTGCCTCCATTGTTTTTCAGTTTTGAAATAATGACCTCTTTTTTTATTTATGAAGTTTTGAAATCAATTAAGTTGAAATTTCTCCTAGAAAATTGTTTTCAGATTCTCGCTTTTCTTCGTGACATGAGATTGTATCATATTCATTATACCGTTGCTCGTTATCCAAGTTAACAGACGTCAAACATATTTAAAATAGAAAGTTACACATGAGGAGAAGATACAAATATTTATGAATCTGATACCGTCATGAAAATTGATTGATCAATAATTAAAAATACAAAAAATTTATAATTTTTCTCGGTTCAAAAATCTTGTTCTTTTTTACTCTCACATCTTTCTAACTTTCTTTAAAAAAATGAAAATTACACATAAAGGTGAGAGGTTTATATGATGTATCGTAAAAGTTTTATTTATTTTTTTAAATGTTGAGATAAGGGCGTGTAGAGGAAACCTTGCCCCGAAACCTTCGTTTGTAAAATTTCTTTATTTTTAGAAACACGGTGCATTCAACCTAAAGCCATTGCCTTCTTTAATAAACTACAAGATCAATCATTGTTTTAGATTTTATTTTTCAAAAAATGGTACATGTGACTTTACGATAACACAACAACGCGCATGAGCGAGCTTTCATGTTAGTTCCCGCGATTTTTTTAAAATTCATGTTTGAGATTTGCCTAAATTCAAACTTTTTTTTTGATAAAGTTTGATAACACGAGTGGGTTAATTTTTTTCCTCTCTCAAGGAGAGCTCGTTTGATAACACGGGGGGGGGGGATTTTTTTCCTCTCGCAAGGAGCTCGTTTGATAACACGGGGGGTTATTTTTTTCCTCTCGCAAGAAAAGCTCGTTTGGAGAGAGGAAAAAATTAAACGAGCTCTTCTTGCGAGAGGAAAAAAAATTATCCCCCGTGTTATCAAACGAGCTCTCCTTGCGAGAGGAAAAAAATCCCCCCCGTGTTATCAAACGAGCTCTCCTTGAGAGAGGAAACCCCCCCCCCCCCCCGTGTTATCAAACGAGCTCTCCTTGCGAGAGGAAAAAAATCCCCCCCGTGTTATCAAACGAGCTCTCCTTGCGAGAGGAAAAAATCCCCCCCCCCGTGTTATCAAACGAGCTCTCCTTGCGAGAGGAAACCCCCCCCCCCCCCTGTGTTATCAAACGAGCTCTCCTTGCGAGAGGAAAAAAACTACCCCCCCCCCGTGTTATCAAACGAGCTCTCCTTGCGAGAGGAAAAAATCCCCCCCCCCGTGTTATCAAACGAGCTCTCCTTGCGAGAGGAAACCCCCCCCTGTGTTATCAAACGAGCTCTCCTTGCGAGAGGAAAAAAACTACCCCCCATGTTATCAAACGAGCTCTCCTTGCGAGAGGAAAAAAATCCCCCCCCCCCGTGTTATCAAACAAGCTCTCCTTGCGAGAGGAAAAAAATTATCCCCCGTGTTATCAAACGAGCTCTCCTTGCGAGAGGAAAAAAATTATCCCCCGTGTTATCAAACGAGCTCTCCTTGAGAGAGGAAAAAAATCCCCCCCGTGTTATCAAACGAGCTCTCCTTGCGAGAGGGAAAAAATCCCCCCCCCCCGTGTTATCAAACGAGCTCTCCTTGCGAGAGGAAAAAACTACCCCCCGTGTTATCAAACGAGCTCTCCTTGCGAGAGGAAAAAAATCCCCCCCCCCTTGTTATAAAACAAGCTCTCCTTGCGAGAGGAAAAAATCCCCCCCCCCGTGTTATCAAACGAGCTCTCCTTGCGAGAGGAAAAAAACTACCCCCGTGTTATCAAACGAGCTCTCCTTGCGAGAGGAAAAAAATCCCCCCCCCCGTGTTATCAAACGAGCTCTCCTTGCGAGAGGAAAAAAATTTTTTTGCTGTTTGAGAAAAACCGAAGCATGTTTGAATTTTTTGCACAATTTTTGTGGGAAAATAAAATGCATTATTTCTATCAAGCGGATCTTTTTTAGTGATAAAACACAAGGTCGGTCAACATACAAGATTAATTCTTAAACAAGCGTTATTTTGAGCAGAAATTGTCTAAAATTAATTATAACTTTTAATTCAAGGGCACGTATGACATAAATATTTCATATGCTACGACATTTTAAAAACGCTCTTTTTTTTCATAGGAAAATTATACTTCCCATGGTTTAATATAATTCCCTTTTTTTTATTCTTCCCAAGGTGATTTCGTAAGATTTGTTACGGATAGTCGACATCCACGGTTGGTTAATCGTCCAAAAGATCGTTTGTTTCTAATCTAAACGAATTAAAGAGGATGTTTGTCGTAAGACAACCTTTTTTTTTCTCGATTTTCAAAACGAAGAAACTAGCGGAGTGGCTTCCGAGTGTTACCGTTGCCTTGGTAAAGGTCAGTCTCGCTTCAATAACGGGAGTCCTCCTAACTCGAAAAAAAAACTGTCCATTGTGATTGCCTATAAAATTATTCAAGAGGAGCGTCTAGAAGTACGTGAAAATATTTTTCGATTTGGCCGCTTTAAATGGGTTTCGTCGGAGGTTTTTTACTCACTTTTCACCTTCCTCTTTCATTTCGAAAAAACCTGGTCTAAATTAAATGAATTATCGTAAATATATTTGAGTTTTATACAGTTTTTAACCGGTTTTTGGCGGCAAAAATTTATGTAAACTTAAAAATTTCCATTCTGTTTGTTCTTCTGGAATATTAAAATCTAGATGAGTAGGTATTGAGTCGAGTGGTCAAAAAGGTTGAGTTTGTTGTGCCTGTACTCTGTAGTCTGTAGTCAAAAATAGGTCGAAGAATGCTTTCTCCCACTTGAAAACTTTTGAGAACTTGCTTTAGTACAATCACTGTATTAAGCCGGATTAGACGAAAGTGAAAAAAAAATTACGCGTTTTCGTTGGATGATAATAGGGCAGTCCTTTTAGCAAGCGGACCCCTTTTACCGGTCAAAAATCCTCTAAAAATGAGGTTTCTCTGTCAAAAAACCAAGAAAAACATCCGAAAATCCTGTAAAACTGAGTGGATACTTGTGAAAACGCCCACACTCTTCTTAAAAGACATAAATGCGGGAAACAACTCGATTTTTGAAGGCTGAAAAACTTAAAGCGAAAATGTAAAAACGCTTTTTATTCCATGTTTCATTTCTCTGTTTCCAGCAATACCCAGAGAAAAATGTCAAAAAAAAATTAGGTAATTAAACAAAAATTAGATGATATTCTAATTTTTATTGCGTATGTATTCCGCAAGGAGCTTGATTTTTAACTAATAACCAATAATGGAGGAAGAATGACTGTGATAACGGGTATCTCACGACGCATTTCGGCTTAAAAAGCCTCGTCAGGTGAGCTATTCCCTCTATCACAATCATTCTTCTTTTCACTGTGAACCCTATCTCCGAGAGGTTTAGTAGACACAGCGGAAGCTGGAAACAAACCGTTTCCCGGGTAGGATAGGGTTCAAAGTGAAAAGAAGAATGATTGTGATAGAGGGAATAGCTCACCTGACGAGGCTTTTTAAGCCGAAACGCGTCGTGAGATACCCGTTATCAGTTATCACAGTCATTCTTCCTCCATTATTGGTTATTAGTTAAAAAAAATTAGATGGAGGTAGAGCCTGGCAGATTTATAAAAGCTTATATTCGTCAGAATAAAAGTGCGAAAATCTTATCACAATAGTTTGATCAGCCAAAAATATGTTTTTATTGAAAAAGCTAGTTTGCTGCATCGTTTTCTCGTAATAAAATCGTCGGACGGAAAGAAGCCATTTCGTTCCAGGGTGAATAATAATTCTTTTGAGGGGAGGAACTGGACCGTAGATTTTATTATAGTAATTATTCTTCCTTTAAAACCGCACTAAACAACTCGAAGGCAATAAAACAACACTTTGCCTGTCACACGAGCATTGCGGGTTTTTCAATTTTCATATTTTACCCAACACCGAAACCTAGTAATTTAGTAAAATATCGGGAGGAAAAACGGCTTTAGTCAACACTTTCTCGTCAAAAATCGAAAGGGCTTTTCTAAACGAAAGTCCAATAAGTACTCCAAATATGCACACTTGAGGAGAAACGTCTTATTTGTAAAGCTGAAGAGTCGCCCTGAGACGTGATTTATTTTACAATGAATTTCACTTCACAGATATCAACTTTATTCTTCAGCTAATATTCAACTTTCGCAAAGAAAAGATATAGATAGAGAAGAAAATTGATTATTGGTCTTTTTAGATCATAAAACTGTCTGTTGTGCCGGCCGTCCGTCCCCAAATTTCTCCCATGTTAGTGAGAAAGGGGTGTTCACCCTCATTTTGTGTGGCTCAGCTAGGCGATTATTTTCATTTTTTGCCTTGATATCGACATTTAATGTTCTTCTCTTTGAAAAAGTTCCCATCGAAGCCAAGTACTTTTTTCTTAGAATAATTCAGATTTTTTTTTTCAGTTCAAGATGGGAAAAAGCGGCTACACTTGTGTTCGATACATCTTCTGCTATGTTAACGTTTTACTTTGGGTAAGTCTGCATATAAAATATTGTTCTTATTGTTGAATTTTACAGCTTTCGGGATGTGGCATTCTTGGAGTCGGAATCTGGCTCAGACTGAACCATGAAGGATACGCCAGTCTTTTACCGCAATATTCGTTTTTAAGCGCCGATTCGATATTTGTGACAATCGGTTTCGTTACCGTACTCGTCACATTTTTCGCCTGCTGCGGAAGCTGGTTTCAGAGCAGATGCATGCTCATAACAGTAATTCTCATATTTTAAAAACTTAATAATAATTTTTTTTCAGTATTTTAGTTTAGTAATATTGATGTTTTTACTCGAATTCATATTCGCCACACTCGCCTTCGTGTATAGAGAAGGTCTAAATGATTTCCTTAAAAATGAATTGATGGATGGAATCAAAAGGCATTATAGAAACTCAAGCGATAATGGGTTGGATATGTTATGGAATGAAACTCATACAAAATTTAAATGTTGTGGAATAAATTCATATCAGGATTGGTACTCGATTGATGCCTGGCCAAATAAACTTCAAGTGCCTGATTCCTGTTGTCTACCAGAACATCGGAAATTAGGTAATTAAGATGATATGAAATTCTTCGAAAAGGAGGTTATTGTGATACCCTCGTATGTTAAGTTGTCCATACCCCATAAGATTGTCTGCTTTGCTAGGGTTGTTGCGATACTTCCGATATATCAGAATATCGATATTTTCCTTCTAACATATCAGTTCATCCGATATTTTCCTTCCGATATATCGGTTCATCCATATTTTCCTTCCGATATATCGGTTCATCCGATATTTTCCTTCTGATATATCGGTTCATCCGATATTTTCCTTCCGATATATCGGTTCATCCGATATTTTCCTTCCGATATATCGGTTCATCCGATATTTTCCTTCCGATATATCGGTTCATCCGATATTTTCCTTCCGATATATCGGTTCATCCGATATTTTCCTTCCGATATATCGGTTCATCCGATATTTTCCTTCCGATATATCGGTTCATCCGATATTTTCCTTCCGATATATCGGTTCATCCGATATTTTCCTTCCGATATATCGGTTCATCCGATATTTCCTTCCGATATATCGGAAGGAAGGCCATATCGAATCAACCCTATGCTTTGCTGGCCTTCCATTATTATTTTATTGCCCTACTCTAAGGAAGTTCCCATTGGGGCAGCTCCAGACAGATTTTTTTAAAGCATATTATTCAAATTTTTATTTTGCAGGTTGTGGAGCACCCAAAAATCAAGATCTCTGGTTTGAAAAAGGCTGTTCGGAAAAAGTTCTCATGTGGTTTGTCAAACAACTTCATGTTGTCGGAGTTGTTGGACTCACAATATCTTTCTTTCAGGTATTTATCACAATTAGAATTTTAAAAAATGATTTTATTTTTTTTTCTAGCTTTTTGGACTGATATCAGCTATGCTTTTATTCTGCACAGTTCGACACAAAAGATCAAAAGGACATGTGTACAAAGCCTATGCCCCCAGTTGATTTTAAAATCAAATTTTAATGAATTTAAAAAAAATTGTATTTTGTTAAACTGTTGTGTATATTGTTTTATTTATAGAAAAATAATTATTTATAAATTTTTGAAAAATTATGGTCTTAGAGATCAATAACCGTTCTTTAATTTGATTTATATTTATGGATAAACATTATAAAAAAATTTTAATTTACAAAACAAACAATAAAAACTGAAAAGGAATGCAAAATAAATTACTTTACAATAAAGATCCGACTTTGTCTCTTGGAATCAATCTTAGTTCAGAGCCATGTTTCATAAAAATGGAACCTGAAAATTTAATTTTTCAATGTTTATTTATAATTTTAAATTTTCGACTTACCAGCATTTTGTGAAGGATTGATGCCAATACCTTCGTTGGTAATGATGGCGGAAGTCGCTGGAGGTACTTTAAACTCTTCAGCGGCGAATTTGACCACCGCTGTAAACGGCGTGTTTTCCGGTACACTCAGTCTACAAACGAAAATTTTATAAGGAATATAAAAACAGAAAAAAAATCAATATTATTTTTTTAAATTTTTAATTTTATGGTACATCGTAGACCAAAATTCGCTGTCATATTTTGATATGCTTTCGACAACTCTGCATTTTAAAGAGTTCACTTTATACAAATCATCGACCATTTTTGATATTTCATTTTCATTTTGAGGTAAAAAATTATTTAGTATTCTAAAAAGTATGTTGACAAATTCAGGACATTTTTGACAAACTTTAATTATTTTAGAAGAAATTAATAGATCGAAAGGTAAATTCAAAAGATCTGCATGGCGCAAAATTAAATTTTGGATTTGTCGATCCCCATGGATCAAAATTGACAATATTGTTTCCGAACAATTAGGATCATTTATCATATTTAAGATAGAATCCTCAACATCATTTATTTGATGATTTTCAATCATTTTAGCCCACGATTTGACAAAAATGAAACTTTCAACATCTTCGTAGATCCCTTCTAAACTAGAAATAGTTGTAAACATAAAATTTAACCGTGAGGAATGCAATATTAAATTTTTAAACCGATCTTTCCCGCAGAGCTTCACATAAATATTAACTGAAAATCGGCTTTTATCGTTAGACATAGAATGAGTAAGAAATTTACTGAGTATAAAATCACAAATAATTTCACATTTATATATTCAGGGAAAGAAAAGTTTTCAGACGTCAAATATAAAAAGTTTGATTGAAAATCGTCAAGAACGTTTTGACATCTTAAACGTGAGTAGAAGCCTTCTAGGAAAAGTCCTTGATTGAAAAGTCGTTCGATTTCAGGATTCGATAAATCCTCGACTGATCCTGATTGGATAAACCCAACAACGGATTTAATAAAAATAAAAACTTCTTTTACTGTGGATTCCATTAATTTTAACTTTCTGGTTGTTTCTGAACAATTTTCACCTGAAATCGTTTATTTTACATTAAAAAGGGCTTTTTATCTATTTCAAGATCTCCTTAAGTTCTTAATAACAATAAAAACACATCAATAATTTGAATACTCACACTTTAAAAGGAAGTTTGGATCTGAGGTCAAAGTGATTTTAAATGTAACTTTCGCACTAAAAATAAAATAAAAATTACAAATTTGAGGAACTTTTAGTATTTGATATACTCACTCAGAAGCCATGTTTTAATACTTTATTGTGGTTTAGAGATTTTATTACAATTTTCCAATTTCCATATGGAATTTGAAGGAGAGTTGGAACTGGGAAGGTTGATCAATGTTTTCGAACAAGCTGACCAACTTTTCAGTTTCGTAGATTTCCCGCAGTTTATTTGGCGGTAAAATTTAAAAAATCGCTATCATTTGAAGGATATCTGCCAAATAACTGAAAATAAATAACAATTTACATGAATAATTTGATCAAAAGAAATCCTGATTTTAGGGCAGAGTTAGGCGTGTACATATTTAATATGATCAATGCACAAAAGCATAAAATGTTAAACAATATTATACATTATTTAATATTAGCTTGTTCCAACCGCAGTTTGAAACTGGTTTGAAACTCCTCGAGCATGCGCAAAAGGACTTAGACGTCCAATCTGACGTCGCTCAAATCGTTTGTCCGTCAAATCTGATGTCAAAAGTAGGTTTCTTTATTAAAAATTAAATAAAACACCCAATAACCCAATTAAAAAAGGGGTTGTAGACCTAATGACGAAAACTGGCAGAAATCCACTAGCAAGGAAGTTTGTCAGTGGCAGAAAACCACTAACAAGGAAGTTGTCGGTGGCAGAAATCCACCACAAGAAAGTTTGTACGTGGCAGAAATCCACTTACAAGGAAATTTGTCGGTGGCAGAAATCTACCAACCAGGGAGTTTGTTGGACAAATAATGAGGGGAAAAATCTATTCCAGAGGAAGCAATTAGGCCAAAAACTGAAGAAAACGCCAGACAATTTTTTAAGAGGCGGTGAACGTTAAAATTGAGAAAAACTTCAAAAAATTGGGTAAAAAGGGGTTCCTTGACTTATTTCAGATTTAGGGGGAACTATATTTTTTAAGTTCACCCCCGCCCGCCAATTTAGCAAAAACTATTAATAATTAATTATTTACACTAAAAGTTGCTTAAATTACGATTAATTAGCCCAATACTAATGTTTGTAAACAAAAAAAATCTTGTTTTTAACCTCTCAGAAGTGGAGAGAAAAACGCGGGAAATTCAAATTTTGACAACCAAAAACACCATTGACGTCTCCCAAGATCTTCACCACTTTCATCCACGATTTTTCAACAATCACAAAGCAAATTAACACTAAGATATGTTTGTTTTTATAATCCAAATAAATTAAAAAATAATTTTAACAAAATTTTTATACAAAAAATGATTAAAACTTTAATTTTCTTTATTTATTGTTGAATGAATAAATGGAACATAAAATTTTAATGTTAAAATACTTTGTTTACAGAAGGAATATTGAAAATTTAAACGATTTATGGTACTTTGGGGAAGAAGAAAAGAACTTTGGTACCTTAAGGGTTGAAAAGGTAAAAAAATAAGCTGGAACATGCCAACATTTTTTTCTTCTAATTATGGTAATAATGACGTTTTTAATATAAAATTTAAGTTAGTAAATTTATTTATAAGTATGTAGGTACTTGGTAGATTTGGGATGTTCCAGATGGTGTTTTTGTAGTAAAATTAAATAGAAGTTAATATTATTTTACCTGGGGTTGATATGGCGTTTGTTGTGGTTTTCGACGAAATTTTAGGTAAAATGATTGAAAAGAGAAAAAGGAGTGAAATTTCTAGAGAAATACATGAGGGAGATGAAGGTGCAATTAGGGTTCGTGAAAGTTCGTATACGAAAGTGACGTCAGAGGTTCGGGAGTCGTGCGCTCTCGGCGAATGAGACGCTCGGATTCGGTCACGTGGACAATTCCGTCCAATGGGAACGCCGGATTCTCGTTTACAGTCGGATATTTTCAGACAAGCGTAGAAAAACTTTTTCATCAACAGCCGCCATATTGGAGTTGTGTCGGGAGAGTGAAGTGAAAATAACATTTTAAAAGGAATTCGTAATCTTGTATTTAAACAACGTAGGTCGGGTTTGTGTGAAAACGCGTCCGGCGATCTTTCTAAAGTGTTGTTTACGTTCAAATTAAACTATTTCCCTGTTCATTTCGCTGAAATAAGGTGGATATTAAACTCGATGATTTACATCTGGATCATTGTCTAGGTTCGAGAGAAGATGGAGAGAGGCACGTAAGTCGGGGTCGGCTTGGGGGCTTCGTTATGTCCGTGGGTTAGGTTTTTACGTTTTCGAAGCCGAAAAATGTGCCTTTTTCGACGCTATCCTCATCGGACATTCGGCACGGATCAAATTTTAATCGTTATTTACGGATGGGACATATACGAAAGCCATGTGTAGTCCATTTTCGAATTGTTATAAATACGAGGGGAACGGTTCGTAGTGAGTAGGCACCGCTTTTGTAAACAGGGGACGATATGGCCGAACATCTTGTCGACGGTCCGCCAAACAAGCGGCCAAAATTAACAGATCATTTTCAGTCCGCAAATGATAATTCCGGTAAGTTTTTTTTTATTCTCAAATTTTTAAAAATTATTTTCCCTTCTATTTTTCCGTTTTACCCGAGAGAAACCCAAACTCCGGACACCGTCTGAAATAATCCAACTCTCACTACTTTACCCGCTTTTCCTATCAAACCCTATTTTTTTTTCAACCCCTAAAATTTTATATTTTTAAAATTCACTCTTCCTTTTTTTTTCTGCAATACAATAAAAAATTTTTATTGCATATTTTATTTGTCAAGCTTCAACTTTTTAAAATTTTTTTGTTTTTGTGTCCCACGCCCCCTTTTTTGTTGTCTACTTGTCATAAATCTTAAATAAAACAAATTTTTTAACATCTTTTGTTTAGTTAATTATTGTTAATAATTTTTTTAGTTCATAATTTGTGATTTCAATAAAAGATGCGATAAGAAAAAAATTTTGTCAAGTCGAGGTAAATGTTTTCGTTTTTAATTTTTGAGGTCCCCGGCAAGCTTTGAAACTACTCGTCCTAATCTTGCAGTTATAAAATTGTGAGAATCAAGTAAAAAAATTGAGTTTTCTGCTTAACTTAATTAAGTTCATGAGCAAGCTCTGAAACCGCTCGACCCATTTGGTCTTTCGGCATGGTGGAAATCCAGTTTGCGTTTTCATGAGCAAAATTCAGAAACTACTTATTTTATCTTTAAGCGATAAGTTTGTGGTGACAAAATTGAGTTGCTGTATGAGAGCAAGCTCTGAAACCGCTCGACCCTTTTGGTCTTTCGGCATGGTGGAAATCCAGTTAGCGTTTTCATGAGCAAATTCAGAAACTACTTATTTTATCTTTAAGCGATAAGTTTGTGGTGACAAAATTGAGTTGCTGTATGAGAGCAAGCTCGGATACTACCCGACCTATTTGATCTCTAAGCCCTTGTTTTTAGGCGAGAATTAAGTTTTAAGAAAATCTGAATTTCTGCTAAATGAGCTTTATGAGCTAACTCAGAAACTACTCGACCCATTTTTTAAGCGATCAATTTATGGCAATAATGAACGACCAAAGAAAATTGGATTTTTCTTGCTTTGTTTCATCGACAAGCTCAGGAACTACTCGACCTTTTTGATCTTGGGTAGCTCCTCAACATTCATATAAAGTTTTCATGGTGCAGTCCAATTTTGAAATATTCTGAGTGCCTTAGCACTTTTAGAAAACCCGATTTAGAAGGCCTTAATTGATTTCTTAAGTTTACCTCGACTTATCACATAATTTTGCTTTTTTACACAATTCAACAGGTCGAAACATCAATATCATAATCACAGCTTATTTACATTTTAAAATCCACTCCTCTCCTTTGTATTTTGACTAAAAAAAATTGTTATCATGTTTTAATTTTGGTGTTTTTAGCATAAAAGCCACATTTTTAAAATTTTGCTTCATGAGATAAACTGACCGATCTCATTAATATTGGCTAATTTTCATAAATATCGATGTAAAAAAGCATGGCTTACTGCATGGGCATCGGTAGGACGAGAAAATTGCATGTTTTTGAAAATTTTCAATGTCGATCGATGGAAATTCACATTTTTTGAAGTTCGGTTCTCTTGCTCATATCCTTAAATTTAATAAGAGAGAGAAAATAAGACTGCCTAAAAAATTTTTGTTTAATAATAATTATTTTATTTTTATTTTTTTTTTTGTATAATTAATGTGTCGGGTTTTTGGGTGCAGGCGTTATGGCGCCTGGGACAACAATGACGTATGGGACGTACGGTGGCATGTCCGGCGTTATATCAAGTCATCAGCAACATCAGTGGAACGCACCCAAGAGAAGTAATACTTTAAAAAAGAAATTAAACAAAAATTTACTTTAAAAAAGACGAGGCAGAGAAAAGCAATCTTTAATCGAAATCCCACCAAAGCTTTTTTTTGTTGACATCCTCCTTTTTATTTTTTTTATCCCTATTTATTTTTCAAGATGTCAGCATGTAATCAACTTTTGCGTTTTCTGCTTCTTTAAATTTTTATTTTAAGTTTTCGATGGGCAGAAAAGCGCGTTTTAAAAATATATCTGCAATAGTTTTTAAAAGCAAGACACTGAATTTTTTTTGTTATAGATGTTCTTGTTGTTCTTCCCCCTTTTATAGCACACCTTATCGAGTTTTCACCTGTAGATTTTTAATTTTTTGTATTCTGTTTGTTCCTTTGACTCATTCGATGGATACCTTTGAATGTGTTAACAATCCTTTTGGTTACTTCACTGGTTATTGTGTTTATCCTGTCTTTTCCGAGGGGCCTAGCTAGTCGCCCCCAAAATGTCTTTCCCCCAGGGGGACCAAAAAGCCCTCTTTGCCCTGCATTTATGTCCTTTTTTGTCTCATTTGTTGTGTATCTAAATCGCAGAACCATCCGTTAAAAGTAACGACTGGTTTCAATTAAAAAAAGTTCTTCCAAAAATATGAGTATAAATGAAAAGCATATTTTAGCAAACCCAAAACTTGTGACAAAATTTTGTCGTTTTTTCCACAGAGAAATGAGAAATCTGATTTGAGAGTCAAATTCTATCTTTGAATACTGCTTTTTAAAGTACTCAGGACAAATTAATCCAACTAAAACTTATTGTAGATATATTTTTGTCTAAACTGCTTCTAATTTTAAATTTCGGGTGTCAAGATCTGCCTGTAGTCGAAAATTAACAATTTAATAACAAAATAACTGGAATGAAGGAAAAAAAAAATTATAAACTAGATACAATTTATGTTATATTTGTGTAATTGCTTTTATGTTTAGTTTAAAAATGTGAAGCACTTTTTAGGTTGTGTCTAAATGTGTTTTTGTGAAAAGATAATAAATGTTAGATTTTAAAAATAGCGGCATGGTTTCAGCATGGATAGAGTCAAAAAATGTTAAATGTTTCAAAATGAGTTTTTTACACAAATATAACAGAAAATGATGTTTTTCGATTGTGGGAAGCTAAAATATGTTTTAACGTGATTTTCCAGCCGACCTTTTCAGTAGCACTGATATGTTTGACTTGGAAAATGACTTACCCGATGAATTGAATTCATGGGGTTCTACTGCGGACACGCCAAGCAATAAACCTCCAGCGACTGGACCCGGTCCAGGACAAATGCAAAATGGAGGGATGGATCCAAACGACCAAACAAGACTTCAACACCACCTCATCCAGGTAGTTTGTCTTTTTTTGAAATGTTTGATGTTCACTGTATATTTTTCAGGGGCAGAAAACCCAATTGGTGAGTCTCGGTTTGAAAAATGCGACGCTTCAGTCTCCTCCGAACGTTGCAATAAGCAAGACTGTGGATCCAATGGTATCTCTGCAGCATACATTACAGCAAGGATCTTTAAATAATGCTGGTACGTACATATTTTTAAAAACCTGTTTTATTTATGTTGTTTTAGGAATGATAATGACGAGTTCAAATCCTATGGGCGCTAATACATTAGTAGTTACTAATAAACAACAACCTTTATCTGCTGTCGCATCCTTGATGGCTGGAGCACCTCCTAATACAACAGCTCCTCCTCCTCAAGGTACTTGAAAAGTGTTAATTATTATTTTACTTATATTTTGATAGGTTTGCTACAACCTGGCGTTGGCCAAAATGGACCTGTTGGTGGAATGAGAACACTTCAGGGACATTTAGTTAATCGTGTTCAAAGTCCTGGGATTAACACAATACATGTTCAACAACCTAGAATCCAGGTTTGTGAATTGAATAATTTTTGTAATGCTAATGAATTAGGGTTAGTGGTTTAGAGGCCATTTTTGGAAATGATGCATTTGAATGATGTGACGAAATTTGATTTTAGGCAAGTATGGGCTTAGCTGGGAATCAGTACGGTTATGGTACCGTTGTTACTCCTCAGCAGAGACCAGTACCTCCTAGCCTTTCAGCCATCCAACAGCCAAGGTTTCCGTCTTCGATTGGTGGGAATGTGGTCGGTAGCGATGCCGGATTGGTTTCGACAGTTCAGCAGGCACCAACCCCACAGCAAGCGGCTGTCCCTTCCCCCGCACAACCCGTGACTCAAACACAACAATCTGCCGCGCCGGGTGGTTCCGCACCGTCCGCTCCCACTTCCACTTCGGCTGACCCAGAAAAACGAAAACTCATTCAGCAACAGTTAGTTCTTCTCCTTCACGCCCACAAGTGCCAACGGAGAGAAAGCCAAGCGAACAATGGAGAAGTTTGGCAATGTACTCTACCCCACTGTATGACCATGAAGAACGTTTTAAGCCACATGACGACATGCCAAGCAGGAAAAACGTGCTCTGTACCGCATTGTTCTTCCTCCAGGCAGATAATCTCACATTGGAAACACTGCACACGTTCCGATTGCCCAGTGTGTCTACCTTTAAAACAAGCTGATCGACAACGAAATTCGAATGGTAAGATCAAAATTTGGAAGCTTCAAAATGTGTTTTTTAATAGCTATTTTAGCTGCCGCAGGGACACAACCTGCGACAACAGCCCAGACTAACCCTTCAATGTCTGACATGAGAAGAGCTTACGACGCTTTAGGCATTCAAGTGCCGACATCTGGGGGCGGGGGCCAATTGATGGGTGCTGCAGCTACCGGAGGGCCCAGGGCAAGGCTTCCCGCCCCAGGAATAAGGGTGTCGACACCAAATACTCAACCTCCTCCTCAAGGTAAAGCAGTTGAGTATTTGTTTTAATTTATTTTTAGGTGCGACTGTTGTTGGGCAAAACCCTCAAGTGAGTCAATCCCTTGAAAATCAAGCTCAACAGGGGCCCAGTACAGCTGCTGCTCAAACTGCAGCTAGTATTCAACAGGTTGCTAATATGCACAATAATTTATTCGGCCTTTCTTCGAATTCGGATGTGCCAACTAGCAATGTGAGTTGCATTTAGTTCTTGTATTTTAGAAATAAAATTTTTTTTATAGCTTGTAAGCAGTGAGAGTAGGCTCTCTTCTCTTCAACTTCCGCAAGGGATTCAGCAGTTTACGGCGAATCCGATTCAAGGAACAAAAGACTGGCACCATTCTGTGACACCTGATCTTCGAAATCACTTAGTTCATAAACTTGTTCAAGCAATATTTCCAACTCCAGACCCTCAGGCGATGTTGGATAAACGTATGCATAATTTAGTCGCGTATGCAAGGAAAGTGGAAGGTGACATGTACGAAATGGCCAACACAAGGTCAGAATATTATCACCTCCTAGCTGAAAAAATATATAAAATTCAAAAAGAGCTGGAAGAGAAAAGGATTAAGAGAAAGGAGCAACAGCAGCAAGCGCAGCAGCAGCAGCAGCAACCTCAGCAATCGCCGCAAGTTCAGCCGCCGCCAACACCACAACCACAAGTTAGGCCTTGCGCGCCGACGAGTGTTGCTCCTCGTCCTGTCACAACTCAACCGCTACATTCACATTCCCCCGGTTTAAGCGGATTGAACCGGATGCCAATGGGTCCTAGTCCGAACGCTCCAAACTCTCAGTCTGGATTGTCACCGTTCGGCACAGCAATAAATAACCCTCCTTCCGTCCCCCCTACAACGACTAGTCAATTCCAAGCCACTAATCACCAGCAGACTGTCGCTGCAAGGCTGAGCGCTCCTCAAACGTCTCCGGCTTTCGCGCAGAACACGTTTCCCACACCGAGTCCGCAGCAAGGTGTCACTAGCAACGGCGCTCGTCATCCCTCATCGCCAAATTCACCGGCGACAATGGCATCCACTGCTCCTTCCCCAGCTGTCATGAGCTCTCTAACTCCTTCACCTAGTTCCCAATTAGGAAAATTTTCTAACCACACACCCGGCCCTAATTCCTCTCGAACATCCATGGCCTCTCAAAACAAATCCTATTCCAGCCAAATGTCAGCCATGGCTTCTCTCGATAGAGTACGTTGCTGCATATATTCAGCATGCAAATTCTAGATTTTTATAATTACTGATAGTTAAAGTTTTAACCAAATTATCATCTCTTCATTATTATAAAACTTTCTTTTTAGGATGATGAAGCATCACCGAATTCAACAAGTGCATCAATGGGTAAAGGTAATGTTAAAGTTGAAGATGAGGACAATGAAGAAGAAACTGACCGAGGAGGGACCGGTAAAGGAATCGGAAAAATGAAGCAAGAAATAAAACAAGAACCCATGGAAGATGGCATCCAAGTGAAAGGTATAATTTACCCTTTTCTTCTTCTTAATTCTTAACAAAAAATTATTTTACAGAAGAGGTAGTTGTTAAAGAAGAAGTTCCTTCACCTAAAGCAAGTGACTCGACTGTAGATATTAAACCACTTGTTCCTGAACCCATCCAAAACGTCATTGGAGTTGACAAAAAGAAAAAATGCCGTACGTATTCTCATACTTACACAAATTTTGTACTAATTTTTTTTTATAGTTTTCAAACCTGATGAACTACGCCAGGCTTTGATGCCTACTCTAGAAAAAATGTACAGACACGACGAGTCGTTGCCGTTTAGACAACCCGTCGACCCCCTTTCCCTTAACATCCCAGACTATTTTAACATAATCAAAAATCCTATGGACTTATCCACTATAAAACGAAAACTCGACACGGGCCAGTATTCTGACCCTTGGGAATACGTTGACGACGTCTGGCTTATGTTTGAAAACGCTTGGATTTACAACAGAAAGACATCCAAAGTTTACAAAAATGTACAAAGGTAAATTTCTACCTTATTATTAGTCTGTGACTAAAAATTTTATTTTTTACAGCTATCCGAAGTCTTTGAACAAGAAATAAAGCCGGTTATGCAAGCCTTAGGATATTGTTGTGGTAGAAAATATACTTTTAATCATCAAGTACTTTGCTGTCTCGGACGGCAGCTATGTACGATTGCTAGAGATGCCAAATATTTCAGTTATCAAAATAGGTTTGTTATTTGCTTTTTTCTCTTTATGTAATAACATTAAAATTTCAGATATTTTTACTGTGAAAAATGTTTTAATGAGATTCCTGGTGATACTGTTACACTGGGAGATGATCCAACGCAAGCATCAAAGTATGATTGGTTAATTTTATTTTTAGCTTTATTAATGCTTTTTTTAGTGCTTTGAGTAAGAGTGATTTTAAAGAAATGAAAAACGATCATTTAGTCCAAGAGCCTTTTATTGAATGTAACGAATGTGGGCGAAAATCTCATCAAATATGTGTTCTTTACATGGAAGCAATATGGCCTCAAGGGTAAATTTTATATTTTTTTTTATATTTTCTTAATTTATTTGTCTTTTAGGTACACTTGTGATTCTTGTCTGAAGAAAAAATCGATAAAAAGAAAAGAGAATAAATTTAATGCCAAAAGATTACCAACGACTAAATTAGGTGCTTATATAGAAGCTAGGGTTAACAATTTTCTTAAGAAGAAAGAAGCCGGAGCTGGAGAAGTTTCAATTCGTGTGGTCGCGAGTTCTGAAAAAGTGGTTGAAGTCAAACCTGGAATGAGGAGCAAG
Source organism: Orius insidiosus (assembly GCA_014119065.1). NCBI lineage: Eukaryota > Metazoa > Arthropoda > Insecta > Hemiptera > Anthocoridae > Orius > Orius insidiosus. Next base: position 60,039 of record JACGAQ010000983.1, read on the forward strand.
TAAGTATTTTTGAAAATTTAGTTTTATTTATCATGTTTTTAGATTTGTTGAAAAAGGAGAAATTGCCGAACAGTTTCCGTATAGGGCGAAAGCGATTTTTGCCTTTGAAGAAATTGACGGGACGGATGTTTGCTTCTTCGGAATGCACGTTCAGGAGTACGGATCGGAATGTCCGCAGCCGAACACAAGACGTGTATACATTGCTTATCTCGATTCAGTTCATTTCTTTCGTCCACGGCAATATAGGACTTCTGTTTATCATGAAATTATACTCGGTTATTTAGAATATGTCAAACAATTAGGGTATGTTTTATTTTTTGTAAGCTGAATACGTGTTAATCTTATCTTTTTAGTTATACGGTTGCTCACATTTGGGCTTGTCCTCCGTCTGAAGGGGATGACTACATCTTCCATTGTCATCCTGTTGAGCAGAGAATCCCGAAACCTAAACGACTTCAAGAATGGTACAAACGGATGCTGGATAAAGGAGTCGCTCAAGCTGTTATTGTTGACTATAAGGTTTGTAAAAAAAATATTGAACTTCACAAACATAATTAGCTTTGGCTTGATGTCAAGGGTGTAGTTGGGGGAGAACAAGTTGAGATGTGTCCCTCTCATAGTTTTTCTTTTCTAAAAGATCAAGAGAAATGGGGATTTCTGGGCATTTAAAAATTACTGGTTGTAAGACTGAATTATTTGTTAATAATTTTTTTCCCTCTCTTTTTTTTAGGATATTTTAAAACAAGCGTTAGAGGATAACATGACATCTGCTGCTGAACTTCCTTATTTCGAAGGCGATTATTGGCCGAACGTTTTGGAGCAAAGTATTCAAGAGTTGGACCAAGAAGAAGAAGAGCGGCGAAAGCAAGCTGAAGCAGCGGAAGCTGCTGCTGCAAGCGTAAGTTTTTAATAAATTTAATATTATCAGACTTAATTTTTTGTTTAGGTCTATTCGTTGGAAGATGACCATGAAATCGGACCTGATGGTAAAAAGAAAGGTCAGAAAAAGGCGAAAAAATCGAACAAGTCTAAAGCAAATAGTCGAAAGTCGAACAGCAAAAAGTCAAACATGCCTCAAACTGGAAACGATTTGTCATCGAAAATTTTTGTCACGATGGAAAAGCATCGAGAAGTCTTCTTCGTCATCAAACTTTTGACCGCTCAGAAGATCGCGAGTCTGAAAAGCATACAGGACCCAGATCCTTTTATAAACTGTGAGCTGATGGACGGACGAGACGCTTTCCTTGCTATGGCCAAAGAGAGACATTACGAATTTTCATCTTTGCGCCGTGCCAAATTTTCGACAATGGCAATGCTGTACGAACTTCACAATCAAGGACAAGATAAATTCGTATACAATTGTAACAACTGTAAAGGACATGTCGAAACTCGCTACCATTGTACAGTCTGTGACGTAAGTTTCCACTTCTCATTTTTTACTTGATAATTATTAATTCTATTTCAGGATTTCGATCTTTGCGTTTCCTGTTACGAAAAAGACGGTCATCCGCATAAAATGGAGAAACTTGGTTTGGATCTTGATGATGGCTCATCACCTGCTGAAAACAACAAAGCAAACCCTCAAGTCAGTATTGTTTTATTACCCTTTTTAAAAGGACTTTTTTGACAAGTTTATAATTAATTTTAATTTTAGGAAGCGAGAAAACATTCGATTCAAAGGTGTATTCAATCTCTTGTTCATGCTTGTCAATGTCGAGATGCAAACTGTCGTCTACCAAGTTGTCAGAAGATGAAACGAGTCGTCCAGCATACAAAAATATGCAAAAGAAAGGCCAACGGAAATTGTCCAATTTGCAAACAGCTTATTGCTCTTTGTTGCTATCATGCGAAATACTGCCAGGTAATTAATTCATTGAAAATGAATCAAACCTTAACATTTTTTTTAGGAAAATAAATGTCCGGTGCCTTTCTGTTTGAATATCAAACACAAACTGAAGCAGCAACAGCTACAGCAGAGGTTGCAGCAAGCCCAGCTTTTAAGGAGAAGGATGGCTGTTATGAATACGCGGACAGCACCGCCGACTGTAACTGGTCAGTTAATACTTCCTCAGGCTTCCCATCAAAATCAAAATCTGGGACACAAACCGACTCAGTCGCCACCAGCGAACGTTCTTCAGGTTGTAAAACAGGTACGTTTATCGTACACTTTTCTTTTTCTTTTGTCCTTTCTAATGGCCTTTGGATCTTGTATTCATCTGGCTTTCGCTCTTGGACTATATTAAATTATCAAATTTTTATTTATTTTACTTTTCTGCATTGAAAAGAACAAAAGTTTGATATACATCCTTCACTGCCATTTATATTAAAATATAACTCAGAATTAATATTCCCTTCATTTTACCTGGTTTGTAGCCAATGGCGCACTTCATGTTCATACTGTTAGATCTTGACTTTTTCCTTTTTCATTAAACCTGGTGGCCATTGCCAGCCAATCGAAGATTTGTGAGTTTAATTTGGGTGAAGTGTGGACATGAACTTCCTTTGTCCTTTCTAATGGCCATTGAATTCCTTATGTTCATCTGGCTTTCGCTCTTGGACTAAATAAATGTTTCTAATCTGTTTTATGGATTTTTCAATATTTTATTGTGAAGCATAACAGATTTGATACAAATGGTGTTGACTTCTTTCCTATGCTGCATGCAATTTTGTTTAGAACTTGAAATATTAATTAATAAATAGAATAAATGTTTTAAGGTTCAGGAAGAGGCGCTTAGGCAGTCGTCGACTCCTCATGCAGGGCTTGCTTACCAGACTGGAAAAGTTGGAGGTGCGCCTCCGGCAGTGCAGCAAGTGATGCCGCCGCCTGCACGGACACTGACACAAAATCAAGTCCCGTCGCAGTTGATGTCGATGGAGCAATGGCAAGCACGATATCCACCTATTCAGCAACAGACCATCATACGGCAGCAGAGTCCTATGTTGGTCAATCAGCAGCTTAACCAGCCAGTCGGTCAGGCGAACAACCCTCAGTTGGGCGGGCCCCAGCAGGTCGTCTCGATGAACCCCGGCGTCGCGAATATGCGACAGCAGGCACCTCAACAGCAAAATCCAGCGATCCAAAAAGAAGCCCTACAGCAACTTCTCCAGACTTTAAAATCGCCAACAACTCCAGAGCAGCAGCAAAGGATACTGCATATTCTCAAGACCAATCCTCAACTTATGGCTGCCTTTATAAAACAAAGACAGGTAATTTTGCATGATCATACACTTACCAGCTCTTAGAGCCAAAGTTCCCTTATCCTCAGCATGAGTTTTTGGTATTTAATTTCGATTTCACTTCAGTTACTTCTTTCTATTAGATCGGTGGTTGGGACTTAATCTTTTTTTTGTATTTGTTTTTAATAACATAGGTATTCCAGCAGCAGCAACAAGCGCAGCAACAACAACAGCAGCAGCAACAGCAACAGAATCAACAAGGTGGTCAGCAACCTCAACCTCAGCAGCAGGTGCAGCAACAACAGGTTCAGCAACATCAACAACAACAGCAGCAGCAACAACAACAGCAAATGCAGCAACATCTTTTACAGCAGAACCGAATGCACATGCAGATGTTGAGTCAACAGCAGCAGCAGCAGCAACAACAACAACAACAGCAGCAGCAGCAACATAGTGCTCAGGGTGGGCAACCACAACAAAACTGGTTTAAACATCAGCAGCAAATGATGGTACTCCAGAGGCAGCAACAGCAGCAACAACAACAGCAGCAGCAATTTGCACCTGGTAAAGATAATTTAGTCAATTGTAAACTGAAGTTAATTTTCTTTTTTTAGGGTATCAAACTCAACAGCAAAGGATGCCAGGAGTCCGATCATACCAGGCATTCGGTGAAGGAGGGCAGTATCCGGTGAAACCGTCGCCAGGAGTCGCTTCGCCTCAGACGGGGAGCGTGATGGGTCCGCCGATGGTACAGTCGCAGCAAGGTCCACAACAGCCGCAGATGATGCGATCGCCTCCACCGATCCGCTCACCTCAACCGAATCCGTCACCCCGTCCGGTTCCATCGCCGCGGACGCAACCTGTCCCATCTCCAACGGACATGATGCTCTCCAACTCGGCTCCAACATGCATCACCAATCGCCCGCCCCTCCTCAAGACCCTAACGATCTCAACCCACAAGACCAACTCTCAAAATTCGTCGAACAATTGTAGTATATATAGTTAATCTAGCGCTTGTACTTAAATCACTGTCCTTAACCGGTGTTTCTTATTTTTATTAATTTTTTTTATCAAGCATCGAATCAATTTTTTTTTATAAAACCTCCAAGCGCTCGCAGCTCAAAGTGCAGTGAATTTTTTTTAATCTTTTCATTCACAATCATCATAATTGTAAATTTTGTTGATATTATGTAAATAAAGGCTTCCCACGAGTGATATCTCAAAAAAATCGTATTTTCTAGACTATTGTTACTCTGAAATAACTTTTTTCTTATTATAATCAAGTTATAGATAATTATTAAATATTTAAAAACAAAAGTTTTAACTAAATTTTTAATTTTTCTTTTCTTTTGTATATATTAGACAAGTTATGTAAATAGTTATTAAGAATACACTTTAAATTGACCTTAATTTATGTAAATAATTATACATAAAGGTTGTAGTGAGCCATTCATAACGGATAAATAGTATTTCGGCTTTAAAGGCTGTGTTGTAAAGTAGGGACAATGTAAATAACGGACTCGGACACCATTTTTTCTTTCTTTTTTTATATTCTTTCTAGGTTATTCGATCTCTCACCTTTTTACGTTCTTTTGGACTATAAGAGGCGCTGTTATTTTTTATATACATTATAAATATATTTATTGTATGTATAAAAAACCCTGTGTGCTTTATTTTTTACTTTTTTTTCTCTCTTTGTACAGTTTTAGGCAGTGTTGATATCGGCTACTGATTTTTTGTGATTTCACAACCGCGCATATAGGGTTTTTTTTTAATGAGCGGCTCTGTAGCCCCTATCATATCAGCCTTATGTGCTTATCGTTCAATACACCAAATTTGGGATTTTTGTAATTAAATTTGATTGTTTTTTTATAAATTGACATCACCTAATCATTCCATTAGATTAAACTTGGCTTCCTTCTTATTTCTTTTAAAGATAAAAAGTCAATTATTCACTCTGCACAGAAAAACGACCACTTTTTAAGAATAGCTTTTGAAATGTCGCATATCTCGATGGTGTTAACGGTTGTGTCTCTGAACTATTTTTTATATTTAATTTTCACATAGTTTATATATATTTTTTTTATATTTTTAGTTTTTGTTTAACAAACATTGTGTTCCTAATGTGTAAAATTTTTTCAGTTTAAAAATTTGCGAATTTTTGTGTGATATTGCTTTACAGTATTATAAATTATACCAAAACAAACAAAAAAAATGAGGAAAAAAAAAGGTGATGTTTAAATTTTGTGGACGTAAGCTCAATTTGTATATAAAAAACATGTACAGTTGATAATTGAAAAATGTTTAAAAAAAGAATAATTATTCAATTTTCGTTTTGAATAAAAAAATTATGAAAAGAATTTAATTTAAAACAAAAATTTGGAGAAGAAGCAATCTTTAAATACTTAAGGAAAAAATTTTTTTTTGTAAATACTTTAAAAGATAGGTATATTTATTTCTGTGAATTGTTTTCGAGGGCAATTATTGGTATACATCATTATTGTCTTATGTATAAAGGTAAGAGTAGTTTTCATAAAAATAAAATATTTAAAAAAAAATTGTATAAAGTATATTGATTGATACGATTTCTATGAATTTTTCTTTGGACCTTAAATTGGGAGAGGATTTGAGTTGAAGTTGCTCAAAAAAAAAAAAAAAAAAAAAAAAAAAAAAAATCCTGGGAAATAAACTGAGTGAGATGTTCTGATGTTCAAAGATCAATTTTTTGGACCATTTGAATTATGCAATTTAACCTTGGCTTTAAAACAAACAGTTTAAACAGCGGTTTAATGAATTATTTAGGCAGGTGTTAGTTTGGAAAATGTGTTAGTTATAACTATGAAGCTGATTTTGATCGTCTCGATAATCGCTGCGGCTTCAGGTAAAAAAAAGCAAAAACTAAAATTGATTCTCAATTTTTTCGACAGCCGATGTTTGTCAGGTTGCGACGAGAGGTCAGCTTTCGCTGGAAAAGACACCGCTCCTTTTTACGGTCACAAACGGAAAATGGGAACTGGCCGAGCCAAGCCAACGTGGAGATTTTAATACCTTCATTGACTTTTCCGGAAAGGCATGAATTTAACCAAAAAGTCTTAAGTTTTTAACAATGGGTTATAGACTGTAGGATTGGCTTGTCCGGGAGATAAGAACGTTTTGACCTATCAGGGGCAGGATCTAGGCCAAGAAGTAACTGGGACTTGTAAATCTGTAGGGAACAACGTCATCTTCAATATTAAGGGGCAGACAATAAATGACGCTAAATTGCTCAAATGTAAATCAAAGCCCAAGCTCAGGAAGAAGTGACGACAAAAGGTTGTAATAATGATGGAACACTCGTAAATTTAGGCTTCAAGGTAAGATTTTTGACCAAAATGAAGTCCAAAGCTGTTCAAGTATGAAAAATAAAGAGGTTAACTTAACCTCTACGAAAATTTTGATTTTGACGTTTAGGTCAAAGGATCGATGCATAGTTTGATAACTGCATGCCACAGACTCCGAGATGGGACCACATATTATTCAAAGCATACCATCCAAGGAGGTCATTTTCCCATAAGAAGATTTACTGACAGAGCAGGAGATAGGCCTTTTTTCCATGCGCGGGATAAAGCTCTCTATAAAGGATTTGCTCCTCATTTAGCATACGTAGAGGTAAAAAAATGATGCTTTTGATTAATTAATTATTTTTAATTAAAGAAAATTCAAAAAGATATGATGTCCCATTCGATCGGATCGAATGGTGTGAGTGCCCTTTACGACAAAAACAAAGACAAGTTCTTTTCAAAAGGACATCTAGCACCAAATGCCGATTTTGTTCTGGACACTTGGCGCGATGCTACTTTTCTGTTTGTCAACACGCAGCCTCAGTGGCAGCAGATCAACGGATACAACTGGAACGAGATGGAAACCTTTACTCGTAAATTGGCTACGAAGAAAGGAATCGACCTTGAAATTTTGACTGGGACTGATGGAGTTTTAAAACCAGAGATTGGGCAAAATCAATATGGAAGTCCGATGTATTTGGGTAGAGGAAACACCCATCCTGTACCCGAGTATTTTTGGAAAGTCGTTCGAGATCCAAAAGTAAACTGAATATTTTTAGCTTCACTAATATTTTTTAGAATAATCAATGTATTGGCTTCGTATCCAACAATTTTCCCTTGCAAAAAGAGCCGAAGTTAAAATGCAATGATGTCTGCGCTCAAAACCGATGGCCGACTCTAAGCAACAAAATGGTCGAAGGATACGTCTACTGCTGCACCTACGCCGAACTTAAAAAAGCGTTTCCCGTTGTACCTAACATGCAATGCTCAGGCGTTTTACAAAATTCTTAAATAAAGACATTGAATTAATTTATTTTTCTTTACCTTAATCAATAATTTGTTGGTAGCAACCGTCTCTATGGTGATGGCTAAGGTCGTTAGTTAGCTGAATTTGCACATGTTATTTAATAATGCCACCTACTGAGGTAGATTATTTATTAAATTAATTTAAATAATTTTAAAGTTTATAGGGATCTCCTGTACAAGAAAATGATGAAAAAACAATAATTTTTGATCAATCTAAAAGTGAACTTTTTAAAATAAATGATAACTACAAAGGTGTACAGAGGAAATTGAAAGTTAACTGGAAAATTGAAATGTATGTCTTGCTTTTAGTTTTTTTTTAATCTAATTTAATTTTTGAAGAAACAAAGATGAAATAACGCCAGAAGTATTGAAAGATGCGACAGTTTTTATAGTTCCGAGTCCACGGGAGAAGTTTACAGAAAATGAATTTAATACTCTAAAAGGATACTTGGATGGAGGTGGTTCGGTTTTGGTCACTTTGGGTGAAGGTGGAGAAAAAAAATTTGAAACAAATATCAACTATTTGCTTGAAGAATATGGAATTATGATAAATAGCGGTAAAAAAATTTAATATACAAGATTTCATTATAGTTTTTAGATTCCGTCGTGAGGACTCATTATTATAAATATTTTCATCCGAAAGAATGCCTTATACCAAACGGAGTTTTAAACCGCGGCATCGCCAAACTGCTTGGAAAAGAAGTCGACAAAGATTTTGTCAAGTATGTAAAAATTATATCATATAAGTCAGGGATTCCCAAGCTATCTAGAAAGCCCCTTTTACCGTACAAAAATGTGTAGTGGACCCCATTTTCCTCATTTAGTTTGAACAGCTTTAGTTAACTTCCTTAAAGAAGTTATTTTTTATATGTGTGACTTATTTTCATATGATAAATCAGTATTTTTTTTGGGCATAAAAGTTGTTAAGTTGTTCTTTAAAATTTTGAATAAAAACCATTACCTATTTCATGTTTATAGCAAACCAAAATTTAGTGACATTTGGGAAAAATCCAAATTTTTAGCCCAAGGGCCTTAGACATGGAGAAAAAAAATCCTTTAAATGGGCCCAAAATGTGCAACTACACGTAAAAGGAAATTCTGTAAAAATGGGACTCCTCTTTAGAAGAAAAAAAATGATTAAAATCCTGTAAAATAAGGTTTATGTAAAAAAAGGAAAGTTAAAAATGGAGTTCCTTTGTCAAAACCAAGAAAACGGGTGAAAATCCGGTATAATGGGGTTTCTCGGTCAAAAACCAAGAAAACTGACGAAAATCCGGTATAATGGGGTTTCTCGGCCAAAAACCAAGAAAACTGGCGAAAATCCGGTAAAATGTGGTTTCTCGGTCAAAAAACAAAGAAAACTGGTGAAAATCAGGTAAAATGGGGTTTCTCGGTCAAAAAACCAAGAAAACTGGTAAAATCAGGTAAAATGGGGTTTCTCGGTCAAAAAACCAAGAAAACTGGTAAAATCAGGTAAAATGGGGTTTCTTGGTCAAAAAACCAAGAAAACTCGCCAAAAATCCGGTAAAATGGGGTTTCTTGGTCAAAACGAAGAAAACTGGTGAAAATCCGGTAAAATGGGGTTTCTCAGTCAAAAAACCAAGAAAAATGGTGAAAATTTGGTAAAATGGGGTTTCTCGGTAAAAAACCAAGAAAACTGGTGAAAATCCGGTAAAATGTGGTTTCTCGGTCAAAAAACAAAGAAAACTGGTGAAAATCAGGTAAAATGGGGTTTCTCGGTCAAAAAACCAAGAAAACTGGTAAAATCAGGTAAAATGGGGTTTCTCGGTCAAAAAACCAAGAAAACTCGCAAAATCCGGTAAAATGGGGTTTCGCGGTCAAAAAACAAAGAAAACTGGTAAAATCAGGTAAAATGGGGTTTCTCGGTCAAAAAACCAAGAAAACTCGCAAAAATCCCGTAAAATGGGGTTTCTTGGTCAAAACGAAGAAAACTGGTGAAAATCCGGTAAAATGGGGTTTCTCAGTCAAAAACCTAGAAAACTGGTAAAATCAGGTAAAATGGGGTTTCTTGGTCAAAACGAAGAAAACTGGTGAAAATCCGGTAAAATGGGGGTTTCTCAGTCAAAAAACCAAGAAAAATGGTGAAAATTTGGTAAAATGTGGTTTCTCGGTCAAAAAACCAAGAAAACTGGTGAAAATCCGGTAAAATGGGGTTTCTCTGTCAAAAAACCAAGAAAACTGGTGAAATAAGGTAAAATGGGGTTTCTCTGTCATAAAAAACCAAGAAAAACTCTCGGAAATCCTATTGAAATGGGATTTTTTGAGAAAACGTTCAGCCTCGTCTAAAAATGATAAAAAGTGGGAAACATCAAAGTCTAAAAAACTTAACTTACGCACAATAATGTTTTTTTTTATTGCTGATTTTCTTACTTTGTTCCTGGCGATTTTTCCTAAAGCTTTTCGCGGATTGCCCAGCATAACTTGGTCCACACACTTTGAGAATCCTTTATCTAAATACATATTTCTTTTAGATGTTTAAGCTTTGTTTACCCATATGGGGCAACATTGAATACAGCGAAACCAGCAGTTCCTTTACTCTCGTCAGGCCCAACTTCTTGGCCTTTAAACAGGCCAGTCTGTGCGATCGCATCTTTGTCGACAACTTCAAAAACCAAATCAGGTACGACAATTACTTTATTTGATTCTAATACTTTGCAGGAGGCAAAATATGCGTTCTGGGCACTGGACATGTTTTCGCCGATAAGTACATTGAGAAAGAAGACAACAGTCAGATGTTTAATGTAATCATGACGTATTTGACGACTGACCATCTAGAATTGAACAACATCGATATGGAAGATCCTGAAGTTTCTGAATACACAGTTGTGGCAGATACATGCGCAGTTTCTGAAAGAATAAGAGGATGTTTAATAGAAACAACTGAAGATTTACCGTCAGATTATATGAGTTTGTTTAATACGGATTCGTTTTATTGGGTTTCTCTTGATCATGTTGCCCAAGTCATACAGGCTTTCAACGAACTTGATGTACCTCACACAAACCTCAAACTTGCCGTACCATCATTTGAAGAATCCGTACCTAAATTGGAACCAGCGGTTCGCACATTTTAACTATCAAATCAGCCTCTATGTTATAATTTCAGGTTTTTCCACCAAGATTTCTAGATTTAGGTCCTCCAGCGCTTGAACTTTACGATTTGCAAGAAGAGTTCTATTCGGAAGTCTCACGACTTTCGCAAACGGCGAATAAAATTTTGACCACGTCGCTTAAAAACGCTGAAAGAACCGTCGGAGAAAAAAGGCCTCAAGTATTCAATTTCTTTGAAAATAAGAAATTCTAACGCTTTTTACAGCTTGAAGCAGAAATTGAAGATGTTGAATATTTCACACTGGAATGTGGACAAATACTTGGAATAAACAGTACCAATGTAAGGCAGATTCTTTGGCATGTTTCTTTGCTTATTGGAAGTTTCAAGAAAAACCTTCATAATGAATTTGATTAATCTCTTTCTAATAAAATATTTATTTTTGTTGAACTATTTTCGTAGGAAAAGTCCTTTTTTCTCCTCATTTTTATTGCAACAGTAATGAGAGTCTAAACTATCACTGATTCTCAACGGGGGCGGTACCCTGGGGCGTAGGGAAGTTACTGGGGGCGTTAGGCAATGGCTGCGATAAATTTTAGGTTTATTAATGCGATAAAAAATTTTGTAAAAAAAAAGGCCTAGGCGCTTGAGATACTCAACCAACATGACCGCCGAGTCGTGCGGGTTTAGTATGACAAAAGAAAATTTGAGGAGAGATGAAGCTCCCGTTTTCAAACTCCACTTGGTGGCGTCGAGAAATGATTGTTTACAGGTAACCTATCAATCAGTGATTACTGATGTGTTAGATGATAATATGTTGTCGATTACTCCGAAATCCTTCTTGGGAGCGCAGGCTTCAAAAAGGTTGAACTGGTCTATAGGCTGAAACTTTGCAGAAAAACCACCAAAAATTTGGCAAAATTAGGGTTTCTACAATAAAAATTGGCTATAATGGCCTACAATAACCTCAAAGATGGTCTTTTAAATACCCTAAAAATTGCCTACAACTACAGCCTATAAAATGGCAAAAGAGGCCTGGCAAAAAACAAAAAAAAAAATTTTTTTGTAAATAATGAAATGAAAAAATTGAATTTTCCGTTTTATTTCTCATGAAAAAATTACAATCCAATAATAAAATACGAGACTCAAAGCTTTTTAATTTTTATCACTTAAAAAACAAAACGAAAGAATTCCTTATTTTCTAAATTTGGTTTTTCTAAAATAAAACAGGAGTCTACAAAAAACAGGAAGAAAAAAAAATTAACAAACAGAAATAAGGGGGCAAATAACAAAAGTTAAACAATAACAAAAATCAGTTTAAAGTGTGGTAAACATAAAGGCAGTCTCACATAATATGGAAGTTGAAAATTTAGGGAGTGCTCGGGCGGTAACTTAAGTAAATTACTTAAGTAACTAGTCCGTTTATTTTTAATCCCGATGTTTCAACCTGTGAAGGAATGCTTTTATATTATCACAGGTTGCAGTCAGTATTGTTCTCAGTGGTATATAAATAGGAATTAAAAAAAAAGGTTTTTTTATATAACTTTTTTGACATTTAAAATATAGATTTTAGATAAAATACAAATTTTTTTCCCCTTGTCACACCCAAATTGAAAAGCTTAGGGATTAAGCAAGCTTGGTGTGCTAAATCATGTAAAAAATATTCTCGTGCTTGCCTGAATTGCCATGGAAAACTCTAATTTGGCAATTGAACCACCACCAATTTATTGTGTTTAAATGGTAACAAATTTTCGGATTTTTTTTTTGCTTTTCTCAATATTTGAAAGTGATAAGATGAAAATTTAGATATTACTTCGTTGGAAGATTATTTTTGTTTTTAAAGAAGTCAATCTTCTTTGGACAAATCGTTGGGTTCTTGCTGGCTCGGCTCTTCTTCTTCGTCGTCGGAATAACTCGTCGGCTCTTGACCTGGTTTTAACAGTTTACCCACACATTCGTAACGCTCTATAAAAAAAAAGTTTCAAAAAAAATACGAAAGATAAAATCAGTACCAGTGAATTGCGCCTCCCATTCTCGAACCGATTCCATTTCCATTGATCCTAAATCGCTCAAATCGTCGTAGTCTTCGCTGTTACCTTTGACGGAAAATGTCGCTAGGCCTCGAGTAGCATCGCATCCCGCGAAATCAGAATATCTCCCACCTAAAATTTTAATGTTTAAAATAAAAATTCAATCCTAAGATTAAATCTAAGACAAAACTCATTAAAACTTGATAATTTTTTACTTCGAAAATAGGCCATTGAATTGCAAATGAGATAAACCAACTTTCTATTTAATCATTACTAAAATAGATTTTCAATTGTACTTTTTTTTAAGGGGAGGGAGTTTAAAATGTCAAAAAGCAGATGAAAATCGGTTGATGGATTTAAAAAAATTTCCCTTTACAATCGAGGGTTGAAAAAAAATTGGTAAAACTGTCATTAAAATTTATAAATTTAAAATAGAAAGAAAAGTTTATGGATGAGTGGCTTTGCCCTTGAAGCTAAATTATTTAAAGTAGATTTCAAAGACTTGAACTGAACCAAAGATATTGATTCGTTTCATCAAATTCAAATTTAGTTTATTTTTTAATATCTTTTTTACCCTTCAAAATACCTTATCAAAACAAACACAATTACATGAATGTTTGTTCTTTTTTTCTCTCACTCTTTTGCCATTAACGTAATAAAAAATAGTAGTTTTTTTAGTCTTAAATCACAAAATTGGTAAAAAGGGCGAAAAAGAAATCTGGCTTTCATAGCTCAGATGTTTGAGTGTACAATTAACCCAAAGTTAACATTTAATTAATTATTAATTAAATATTTCCTTGTTTTATTTAATTTCTATAGAACTTATTGGCATAATTAATGACAAAAATTCATAAAAGTGTCAAAAATGATTGCCAAATGTTTCAAAGTTAAAGAAAAAAAAAGCCCTGAATTCAGGTGGCAGGAAAACTGCTAAAATATTGATTTAGAAATCCATACTTTTTAAAATTGACATTTTTATTAAATTTTTTAACATAATTTACCGAAAATTCATTAATTAGCGCACGAATTAAAGATATTAATTTTTTTAAATCTATTTGTTTAAATGACTTGGTGTAAAATTATGCAGAAAAATCAAATTAAAATATCAATTTTATTGAAGTTTAAGAAATTTTTAAAAACATTTAAAAGTTTATATTTTGAGAAAAATTTCAATGCTACTCAAATATGCAGACCACCTGCTAATCTATCTCTAGTGTGCGGTCTATTTTTAGCTTTTTATAAGTAGTAAAAAAAAAACGAATTTTTGGGCGTTTTCATTGGTTTTTGGCCCAACAAACACCTTTCTTCCTATTCTTCAACAAACACCTTTTTCGCAGAATTTTAAGGCGTTTTCTAGTCAAACTTTTAGAATTTTCAAGGGCGTTTTTTTTTTTTTGCTCAACAAACACCTTTTTTGCAGAATTTTGAGGCGTTTTCCTAGTCTAACTTTTAGAATTTTCAAGGGCGTTTTCATTGGTTTTTTTGCCCAACAAAACCTTTCTTCCTATTCTTCAACAAACACCTTTTTCGCAGAATTTTAAGGCGTTTTCCTTGTCAAACTTTTAGCAATTTTCAAGGGAGTTTTCATTGGTTTTTTTTCCCAACAAACACCTTTCTTCCTATTCTTCAACAAACACCTTTTTCGCAGAATTTTAAGGCGTTTTCTAGTCAAACTTTTAGAATTTTCAAGGGCGTTTTCATTGGTTTTTTTGCCCAACAAAACCTTTCTTCCTATTCTTCAACAAACACCTTTTTCGCAGAATTTTAAGGCGTTTTCCTTGTCAAACTGTTAGCAATTTTCAAGGGAGTTTTCATTGGTTTTTTTTCCCAACAAACACCTTTTTCCTATTCTTCAACAAACACCTTTTTCGCAGAATTTTAAGGCGTTTTACTTGTCAAACTTTTAGCAATTTTCAAGGGCGTTTTCATTGGTTTTTTCCCAACAAACACCTTTCTTCCTATTCTTCAACAAACACCTTTTTCGCAGAATTTTAAGGCGTTTACCAAGTCAAACTTTTAGCATTTTTCAAGGGCGTTTTCATTGGTTTTTTTGCGCAACACACCTTTTTCTATTCTTCAACAAACACCTTTTTCCTATTCTTCAACAAACACCTTTTCCGCAGAATTTTAAGGCGTTTTCCTAGTCAAACTTTTAGCAACTTTCAAGGTCGTTTTCATTGGTTTTTTGCCCAACAAACACCTTTCTTCCTATTCTTCAACAAACCCTTTTTCGCAGAATTTTACGCGTTTCATTGGTTTTTTGCTCAACAAACACCTTTCTTCCTATTTTCAACAAACACCTTTTTCGCAGAATTTTAAGGCGTTTCCTGTCAATTTTAAATCTTAAGGGCGTTGGTTTTTTACCCAACAAACACCTTTCTTCCTATTCTTCAACAAACACCTTTTTGAGGGATTAATGGTGTTTAAAATGTTTAGGCTTTAAGAATCCTAAATAATAGGATTTTAGGGCGTTCTCAACGGTTTTTAGCTCAAGAAACTAATTAATCTTCCTTGACAGATAGGGCAAATAAAAGAAGGGCATACGGAACTGCATATAAAAGAAGCACCAAAATCATTGATTTAGGTGAAGTTGTAGATAACTATTACATCATTTCCTTATAAGTTTTTAGACTGAAAATTACAATGTAAGGCTCAAGGGTTAGATTTCAATAAAATTATGAAGATGACTTTCAAAAAAGTTATGCAATATTAACTGAGATGTAAAAAAATAGATTTCCTTTATCCATAATTTGGAGAGAAAAAAATGAATCAAAGGTCATTGTTAAGTTAAGAAATACATAAAAGATGAGGAGATTATAATTAATTTATTCGATTAAAAAAAATGGACTGTCACCTGAATAAAGATTTGGTTTATGAACTTGAAAACTTGCCTGGGCCGTAGATTCTCTTGGCAGGGGTGACGTCGAAAACTTTACCCATGACCGCGACAAGGATACGCCCGTCAGGTCCTGTACCGTTGAACTTCTTGAGCTCCTGAAGAGTATAATCCTTCCTCTTAAGACTCGGAAGCTTCGGTTCGACTTCTTCTTGGTGGACATCCGGCCGCCTTTGAGACCCGAAGATTTTATAGACCAAAACCGATATGATCGCGACCAAAAATAAATTTAAAGGACTCGTCACGATTTCGGTGATAATACCGCTCAGAAATCCGACTTCTTCACTCTTATCAGCCATTTTTTAAACGGAAATAAACGTTTCAAAAAATAAGAAAATTAAAAATATTTAAAAAAGTTTAAACCATAAAAAAAGCGTAGTTGACAGGTACGGAGATGAGCGACGTCTTCGTTTCCTTCCTTATGTGATTCTTGCCTTTTAAACTTTCCTTTTAATTTTTTTTCCCTTATTTTCTCCCGTCATTCACTGTTTTAATACGATGCTATTCGCGGGGCAGTGTTGCCCGCGCGTTTTGAATAACGAGCATTTTTCCCCTCTTTTTTTCCCATTCTTCTCATGTTATAAATTATAATCATCGACAAAACCTTCAGATTATTAATTTATTAAGTTTTTCTAAATCTAAAATTAATTTTTAAGCTTTCAAAAAATGTAAATACATTTATAAAGGAAGAGCGAACATTATTCTTTATGGATGAAATACCAATGTGAATATTCGTATTCGTATCTCATACATTATCATAAGTTTTAGCTTTACATATTTATAAATATGAATACGCCCAGCGGGATCAAAATTTCTTTAATATTTTTAGAAGACGGTAAATTTGTTGGATGTGGGAGTGTCTGACTTGTTGATAACCTGTAAAAAGGTTGCAACTGTTGCTCAATTTTTCTGCGACTTTTGTCTCTTCCCCTGGCCTTTGGAGACGCCGCTGTATGAGGTAGACGCCGCGCCGGTCTTCCCCGTTCCCGTCAGTTCCTTTGTTCTCGAAACACCTCGTAATCTTCCTACTCCAACGTAGTCGTTTTCCTCTTTCGACTTACCACGTGATTTACGTCTTTTTGACGTACGAGCGTAAGTAAAAGTTTTTTTTTTCGTTACGAAACGATTTTCTATCGACCTAATTTCCCTTCTGCCCTAATTTCCTTTTAAATTACTCATTCTTCATTTATTTGTGTAAAGTTAATGTTTTATCCTTTTGGGCGTTTAATCCTTCATGCATTTCTTTTATTAAATTATTATTTGCCAGTTCAACTTACCATCGACTTATGTAATAAAGTTTATTACGTTAAACCTCATTTAACTTTTTAAATTATCTACCATGGATAATTTTTTAACGCTAATTTTGCGGGATTTATTCTTTTAAAAGAAGCCAATTAAGCTGAGTTGGTTGTATATTCAACGTATAAAAATATTCAATAAAGGTAAATGAATATGAATACATTGAGCTAAAACTTACGAATATGAATAAGGGTATGAATGTGAGTTTTTTAATTATCTACCCATGGTTTTTTTTTAAAGCTAATTTTGGGGGATTCTTCTTTTAAAAGAATAAAACTAAGCTGAGTTGGGTGTATTCATATTCAAACGTATGAAATTATATTTTATGAATATGAATACATGAAGTCTTTGCGAATACGAATGAGGGTATGAATGTGAGTGTTTAAATTATCTACCCCATGGATAATTTTTTAATGCTAATTTTGGGAGATTAATTCTTTTAAAGAATAAAACTAAGCTGAGTTGGGTATATTCATATTCAACGTATGAAATATTTTATGATATGAATACATGAAGTCTTTGCGGGTATGAATGTGAGTGTTTAAATTATCTACCCCATGGATAATTTTTTAATGCTAATTTTGGGAGTTAATTAAAGATAAACTAAGCTGAGTTGGGTGTATTCATATTCAAATGTATGAAAATATGGATTTATGAATATGAATACATGAAGTCTTAAATGAATGAATGTGGGTATATGTGAATTTTTAATTATCTACCCCAAATATGGATATTTTTTTTTA